>JAXCGZ010023635.1:0-31596 GCA_037179515.1 Halocaridina rubra
CGGTAGGCAACCGTCCTGTAGGAGTGCTCTTCAATATATATATATATATATATATATATATATATATATATATATATATATATATATATATATATATATATATATATATATATATATATATATATATATATATATATATATATACATATATGCATATATAAATATATGTATATATATATATATATATATATATATATATATATATATATATATATATATATATATATATATATATATATATATATATATATATATATATATATATATATATATATATATATATATATATATATATATATATATATATATATATATATATATATATATATATATATATATATATATATATATATAAATATATATATATATATATCTATATATATATATATATATATATATATATATATATATATATATATATATATATATATATATATATATATATATATATATATATATATATATATATATATATATATATATATATATATATATATATATATATATATATATATATATATATATATATATATATATATATATATATATATATATATATATATATATATATATATATATATATATATATATATATATATATATATATATATATATATATATATATATATATATATATATATATATATATATATATATATATATATATATATATATATATATATATATATATATATATATATATATATATATATATATATATATATATATATATATATATATATATATATATATATATATATATATATATATATATATATATATATATATATATATATATATATATATATATATATATATATATATATATATATATATATATATATATATATATATATATATATATATATATATATATATATATATATATATATATATATATATATATATATATATATATATATATATATATATATATATATATATATATATATATATATATATATATATATATATATATATATATATATATATATATATATATATATATATATATATATATATATATATATATATATATATATATATATATATATATATATATATATATATATATATATATATATATATATATATATATATATATATATATATATATATATATACATATATTTATATATGCAAAGAAGTTTTCTTACGAAGCTTCAAACTATGGCCTCTAGTTCTAGAGCCAGCCATATCAAAATATCGATGCCTATCCACTCTAACATAACCATGAAGGAATTTAAAGACTGTCACCATATCCCCTCTCAATCTTCTAGCTTCGAGTGATGGTAAGTCTAATTCCCTCAGCCTCTCATCATAACTGAGATTGCGTATTTCTGTCACCAGTTTCGTGGCATGTCTTTGAACTCTTTCAAGTTTAGCTATGTGCTTTTTCAAGTGTGGATTCCAAAAGGGGGCTGCATATTCGTGTTTTGGCCTCACATAGGTTACATAAATATTTCTGAACATTTCCTTGTCCATGTGCCTGAAGGCTACCCATACATTTGATAAGAATGCATATGCTGCCCTTACTATGCCATTTATATGTATTTCTGGAGACAAATCTGCCAGTATGTTTACTCCTAGATCTCTCTCATTTTCTGTCTCTTGAAGTTGTACTCCAATCACCGAGTAGTCAAGCTTGGGCTTTCTTGCACTTGTACCCATTCTCATTACCTTACATTTTGAAGTATTGAATATCATTAGCCACTTTTCTGACCACTCATGCAGACTATTTAGATCTTCCTGAAGTTCTCTACCATAGTTCTCGTTTTTTACTTTCTTCACAATCCTTGCATCATCTGCAAACATATTCATGAATGAATTTACAGACTCTGGTAGGTCATTTACATATACACGGAACAAAAGTGGCCCTAAAACTGAACCCTGTGGAACTCCACTACTAACTCTTCACCATTCAGACACTGAGTTTCTTACTCTAACCCTCTGTTCCCTTCCTTCTAAGTAAGTTTTTATCCATTCCAAGACATTTCCACCTACTCTAGCCATTGTTTGCAGCTTCCTAATAAGTCTCCCTTGTTTAACAGTGTCAAACGCTTTCTAGAAGTCTAGGAATATGCAATCTGCCCAGCCCTCTCTTTCCTGTAAGATTCGGCTTACCTCATCATAAAATTCTAATAAGTTTGTTACTATTGATCTACCTTCTCTGAAGCCATGTTGTCTCAATGACAAAAAGTTTGCTTTTTTCAAGTATCTTGGAATCTCCCCTGACTCCAGTGACTCTTTAAATATGATACCCAGTGCCACTGATATTGAGTTTGCGCATTTTTAAGTATATGAGGGGATATGTCATCAGGACCTGTAGCTTTATGAACATCTAAATCCATCAGCGCTTTGCATACCTCTGTTTCTGTAAGGTTGATGTTCTCTAATACCGGCCCTTGAGCTTCTATCTCTGCAATCTGAGGGGGTGGGGTATTTTCTACTGTAAATACTGACTGAAACTCCTTGTTCAATTTTTTGCAGATCTCTTCATCCGTCTCAGTGATGCTTCCATTCGCTCTCTTTAGCCTTAAAACCTGTTCCTTTTCTTTCAGTTTTCCTCTGATAAAGCTGTGGAAAATCTTGGGATTTTCTTTAGCCTTCCTGGTGTTGTCCCTCTCATAGTTTCTCTCTTCCTCTCTCCTTTTACTTAGGTAGTCATTTCTTGCTCTTTTGTAGGTATGCCAGGCATTTATGTTTTTTTCTCCTCCTATACCTTTTCCAGCATTTGTCTCTCCAATCCTTAGCTGTCTTACTCTCATTATTGAACCATTTCTCTCTGGCATGAATTACACCTACTTTGGTGACAGGTATGCAGCAATCTACTATCTTCCCATATTTCTCACAAACGATGTTATACATTTCTTGTACAGATTTGTTGTAAAATAAGGTTCTCCTGTCAATAACTGCAAAAAGCTCATTCATTTTGATGTAATTTCCTTTCGGATAGTTCCTCCTCATGTCCTCAGTGCCTCTACTCTCAGGCAGAATATCTTAATGATATACTCCATCAACAACACACAGTGGTCACTCTTTCCAATTGGTGGTTCATACTCAATATTTTCAATATCCAACACATTATCTGTGCATACTAGATCGAGTAGTGATGGCTCATCCCCACCCCTGGCCCTTGTTGGTTGCATTACATGTTGGTGTAGGAAATTCCCTTGTACGCAATCTAGGAATCTTGTCCCGAATGAGTCCTCTCCACTGTGTGGTTCAAGATTTATCCAATCTATCTCTTTATGATTAAAATCTCCCATAATCAAAATCCTACATTTTCTCTCCCGTGCCATGTTAACAACTGAGTTTATGACTTCAATAGTACCTATATGACTTTCCTCATAAACTTCTGGCCTATTCTGGTTTCTTGGTGGGTTATATACAACAGTTATTATAATGCTCTCTGACCCACTATTTATGCAAGCAACAAGAAATTTCTTGAACTCACTTTCTATAGCCAAGTTTATTTTTTCAACTTGAATCCTTTCACTTATGAGCAGTGCTATCCCTTCACCAGTCCTCTCAGATCTTTCAACCCTTAATATTCTGAAGCCCTTAGGAAAAACTGTGACACTGCTTATGTCCTCACCCAACTTAGTCTCTGTAATTGCTACTATATCTGCCTTACTGTTGTGAATCCTATCTTTTAATTCTACTGCCTTACCAGCTAATCCATCAGCATTTGTGTATAACAATCTTAATGAGGCCCCATCCCCTGATCTTCTGTCATTATCTTCTTTATCTCCCCTTTGTCTGGAAGAACTCTGAAATGAAAATTTTTCTTCTCTTCTTCATTTCTGTCCTCATTTAACCTTCTTGCCTCTTCCAACAAGTTTTTGATCTTTCCCATCTCTTCCTGTGTTCTGTGTCATCTAATGAACACTTCTTTGAATTCTTGAAGGTCTTTTAGACTTTTTTCTCAACGATATTTCCCTACATGTTTCCCCTCTCTCAAAGGTTACTTTTGTTGGTCTTGGCTTTCCTTCCCTCGAATATTTGCCTAGTTGGTGTATGTTTACGATATCCTCAGGACCACAAACTACTCCAAGCTTTCTTATGAGGTCTACAACCCTAGCTTTATTTTCTTCAAGTCTCCCCTGCCATGTTGGCTCCTGAGACTTGCTTATGCCCGATATTACAACTGTCTTCTCTTTATCAAGTGCCTGTTTGATCAATGGGTTTGCCCTTTCCATCACAACGTCTTTATTGTTTTTGATTACTGTCTCTTTATAGTCAACTGTTTGTATGTTTTCCAGTGCCACCACCTTTACAGCCTCTTTTACTAACACATTCCCCTTTAGTGCATTAGCGAATGAAGTTTTCATTGCATTATTTTGCATATTCAGCTCCTAGAACTCTTTTTTAAACTGTTCAATGTTTTCCTTAATCTGGACATTCCAAGCTGCAATCTCGTCTCTCTCAGAAGAGAGCAGTGAACTAACACCTAATTCATTTAGGTTGTCATTCAGCTGTTTGTTTTTATCTTCCTGTTTAGAAATTCTGGTTTCTAGTTCACTCTTTTCCCCTTCCAGCTTCTTTATTCGTTTTTCTAGTTCCTTTCTCTCCTGCCCTTGTGCTTTATTTGCTTCCTCCAAAAATCTAATTTCCTCTCTGAGTGTTTCATTCTCTTTCATTTCTCTATCCATATTCCGAATTTTATCATCAAGACTTATAACCATTGCCTCTAAAGCCTTGATTTTCTGTTTTAGTCTCCTAATAGCTACCCCTCCTCCCGACCCATGGGTGGGAGAGGTTTGGGACAGAGATGGTCTCATTTTTATGTTCTCCCTCTCACAGAATATAGAAAGAAGAAGAGAAAGAGAAAAAAGAGAAAAACTTTTATTTAAGCTTCACACAGAATTTTTATATCTCTATATAAGTGATATTTAGTGACTCAGTTTATCTCTTTTCTGATAACACACATCTTAACTTAAAAAATTGACTATGATAATTTGAGGATAAAAAGAAAAAGAAAAAATGCAACAAAAACAAAAGTCAGACCTGAAGGAAAATTCGAATTTGTGTCTGAGGAGACACCCACGTGTTTCTGCTATATATTCTTCTTAACTGATAAACTCACTTGCTAACCAAGATATGTTATCACAGGATCAGACTTTACATTTAACTCAATATATATACAAAATAAAAAAAAAGTAAAAAAGAAAGCTAAAAAAAAAATGAAGAAAATAAGAAAGCTGTACTACTTGGCAACTTAACTCAGTACTGTTGTCAGGTGTATTTTTGGTATTTATTTAATTATTCAATTATTTCGTGTATCAAACTAACTAACAAGTTAATATAAATGGGAAGGATACTGATTTTAACAATATATGGAACCACAGGATCAGGTGAACGGCTTAATAGCTCTCCCCAATTTACACAAAATATTAGGTAATGTGATGTGATGGCTTCACCTCTGGCAACTCTTCTAAATTTCCTTCAAGGCAGAACAGGACAGCTTCTTCTCTTTCCCCTCACAAAAATGTTCTCAATTTTTCCCTTTAATATTTTGGACAGTCTCGTCATACAACAAATATAAGTTTTTTACTCACAATACTCTGCAGGATTTCTTATTTAGGGAAATTATGTATGATTTAAGCACTATAGATACTGAATACTTGTGTACTGAATACATGTGTGTGTATGTATATATATATGTGTGTGTGTGTGTGTGTGTGTGTGTGTGTGTTTTCTCACCCACATGCTGAAGTTCTCTGTATTAGGGACTTTAATGTACAGCACACTGAGTGGCATAATTTTTCTCACACTGATGTGGGAGGAAGTGAGGTCTTAGCTTTATCTGCTACGCACGATCCTTAACAGATTATCAAACATCCTACTTGTGTTCCAGATAAACACGAATATGTATCTAACCCTTTTGACCTATTTCTTTATTCTAATCCTTCAACATACTCATCTTCTGTACTTTCCCCTCTATGTAAATCTGACCATTGTCTGATCTCATTCACTTCCATATCCTCTCCCTCTCCATCAATTCGTATTTCACAGTGTCTCCTGTGACACTTTCAGCGTACCCAACGCTCAAATTTGAGCAACTTTCTCTTTGACTTCCCATGGGATGACTACTTCCTTTGGATTCGCAACCCTGATCTAATTCAACCTGTTCCTAAGAAGGGTGACCGATCTATTCCTTCAGACTACTGACCTATTGTCCAAACCTCTGCTATGGCTAAAATCTTCGAAACTTTACTCAATATTCAATATTTTACTCATGTACGGTCATCTCCATTGCAGAACTATGAGGATTCCTTTGTCATTGCCCTTCATATAGCTATGACTTTTGACTGAGTTTGGCACAAGGCCATATGTTTACATTTTAGAAATTTCATCATAGCTATATAGCATGCATGAAATCATCGAACGTCCTTAGTTATGGTGTCAGAAAAAATAACAGTGGTTACGAATCAGAAATAGAATAACAAATAACAATACTAAAAGACTAATGGGGATTTTTCTTAATGGGTTTTGGTACAAGCTAGAGAAATATTCATATTCACGTGTTAAGATTGAGAGAGCAATAGCAGTAAGATAAGCATAAAACATCTTCCCATTTACAAACAGCAAATAACAAAGAAGATTAAAATGTGGACCATTCCTATTCGACAAGTGTCAATAATGAAACAAGAACGGAGCTGGATGTGATGGCGGAACTAATTAAACCCTCTTAATTGGGTGTTTGCTCCACAAACGGTGGGGAAGCGTCTGTTTCGCTAGCTTCAAATGAATTATATTGCACCTTTTTGAACGCTGAATGAAGGCATATGCAAGACAATGGACAGAATCATAGATACAAAGAGAGATGCAGTATGTGATTGTCTCACATATTCAGAACAGTCTCAATATAAAGATATTTCTCAGAAATACTTCAAATTTAGAAACTGAATATGTAACCAATCACAGAAGCTCAATCTGCTCTTTCTTACATTCAGTTTCTCTCATGATTGTAACACCAAGACAGCCAAAAAATATTGCTTTCATTGGAGCTGGGCATGTAAAAAAACATAAAGTAAAGAGGTATAGATTAATGTGAATTATCAAATATGAGAGGATAATAAGACTGGCTTAACGATTATGAAAGAATATTTGGGGTAGAGTTGCATAGAAAAAAAAGACAACTGAAGAAATATTTAACATCAAAAGATCTTCAGCTGTAGCATCTAAAAAACAACAACAACAACAATAATAATAATAATAACAATAATAATAATAATAATGATAATAATAATAATAATAATAATAATAATAATGATAGTAATAATAATAATAATAAAAAAAAATAAATAATAATAATAATAATAATAATAATAATAACAATAATAATAATAATAATAATAATAATAATAATAATAATAATAATAATAATAATAATTATAATAATAATGATAATAATAATAATAATAATAATAATAATAATAATAATAATAATAATAATAATAATAATAATAATAATAATAATAATAATAATAATAATAATAATAATAATAATAATAATAATAATAATAATAATAATAATAATAATAATAATAATAATAATAATAATAATAATAATAATAATAATAATAATAATAATAATAATAATAATAATAATAATAATAATAATAATAATAATAGTAATAATAATAAAAATATTAGTAATAACACCAGTATTGTCAAAGTAAAATTTAATCAGATGAAGTGAGAATGGTTGGCTAATCAGTACATAAATCTCTTTGTAAAGTATGTTTAGCATTGAACCTTTTGACATTGTGAATCTATGCATCCACCTTTGACACCTTTTGCACTTTTTGTATATCACAGAAATAGATGACAAAGTCATTTTTCTATATATAAAGTATATTCGTATTAGTGAAAGCAACAGATATTATTTACACTTTAGCTGCTTAAATAGTTAGCTTTCTGGCATCTATGCGACAAATTAGCACCCGATACCAAAGTTTAAGGATACTGAACATGTTAAAAATCAAATTAATTTAATTGGCAAATGCAGATGATTAGCTTCGAAATATTCTACAACTTACCATTAATTTCATAAGATATCACAATCAGATATGTGAAAAGAAGATTATGTCTTATAAATCAAATGCAAAATCTGCTTGAAAACTGTCTTTGTGATAATCAGATAGGTAAAACTGCAGAGTAAGGTTCCATTGCATTTTTTTTTTTAACTTTTAATTTATAATGTGGAACTCATCGGGGAGATTATATGACGTCGCTGAAATGGTCTTAGGTTTCTCTCTGAGCAGAAAATTGTTATGGTACATATTTTTTAATCCTTTATATTTATTTTTCATTTATCATATTTTAAATTCCTGATATAATACTCATACACAAACAAAGCAGGAAAATATCTAACTTTAAAAATCAATTATTTAAGCACTGATTCATTAACAAAATTAAGTGAAAGGTTAAAAGAATTTTATGTTCTAAGAATTATACACAAAGATTTTTATGTTATTGAAATATAGATCATGCTTCAAAAGGAGTGAATTCATTAACTAAATAAAGAGATAATGATTCATTGGATGATTCAGCTTAACGTTTCAATATATATATACATATATATATATATATATATATATATATATATATATATATATATATATATATATATATATATATATATATATATATATATATATATATATATATATATATATATATATATATATATATATATATATATATATATATATATATATATATATATATATATATATATATATATATATATATATATATATATATATATATATATATATATATATATATATATATATATATATATATATATATATATATATATATATATATATATATATATATATATATATATATATATATATATATATATATATATATATATATATATATATATATATATATATATATATATATATATATATATATATATATATATATATATATATATATATATATATATATATATATATATATATATATATATATATATATATATATATATATATATATATTATATATATATATATATATATATATATATATATATATATATATATATATATATATATATATATATATATATATATATATATATATATATATATATATATATATATATATATATATATATATATATATATATATATATATATATATATATATATATATATATATATATATATATATATATATATATATATATATATATATATATATATATATATATATATATATATATATATATATATATATATATATATATATATATATATATATATATATATATATATATATATATATATATATATATATATATATATATATATATATATATATATATATATATATATATATATATATATATATATATATATATATATATCCTGTGCCCTGTGGGGCGGGCACAATATCAAAGAATAGCCTCACTGTATTCCCTGCGTGTCGTAAAAGGCGACTAAAAGTGGACGGGGCTTGGGGACAAGGAATCCCCCCCCTTCTACCAACCTCCGGTGAGACGTCAAAGAAGAGGGGGAGTAGAGGGGAGAATAACTTCTCCCCAAACTGTTTTCCTTTTTTGGCTGTCGGCTACCCCCAATTAAAGGGGGAAACAGCCAAGGTATATATATATATATATATATATATATATATATATATATATATATATATATATATATATATATATATATATATATATATATATATATATATATATATATATATATATATATATATATATATATATATATATATATATATATATATATATATATATATATATATATATATATATATATATATATATATATATATATATATATATATATATATATATATATATATATATATATATATATATATATATATATATATATATATATATATATATATATATATATATATATATATATATATATATATATATATATATATATATATATATATATATATATATATATATATATATATATATATATATATATATATATATATATATATATATATATATATATATATATATATATATATATATATATATATATATATATATATATATATATATATATATATATATATATATATATATATATATATATATATATATATATATATATATATATATATATATATATATATATATATATATATATATATATATATATATATATATATATATATATATATATATATATATATATATATATATATATATATATATATATATATATATATATATATATATATATATATATATATATATATATATATATATATATATATATATATATATATATATATATATATATATATATATATATATATATATATATATATATATATATATATATATATATATATATATATATGAATATGTATATATATATATATATATATATATATATATATATATATATATATATATATATATATATATATATATATATATATATATATATATATATATATATATATATATATATACATTTAAATTTTTCCATGTGTTCTTTAAATATGCAATCTTTTTTTGGAATATAATTGGTCGGATTTACTTTTTCAGAGGACGAATTTTTGGAATCGCCGTTAATCCTATTAAAAGCAAGCACATTGGATACTTGTTAATCGAACCATAGAAGTTATGCTCTTCATGTCTAAAAAGCATTGATGTATTTTCCAATTTTATTACCTAACGCTCTGATGGAGGTAACAATGATCTGATTCAGTACCAAAAATATTCAACGAAATAGTTTTTTCTCTCACGTAATGTGTGAGTCCTCTCCAACATTTTAATAAAATATTTTGACCTCAGTATTAACTGCGTTATGCCATTATTATAAAATTTTTGTATATATTTGGTTCTTTTTCATATTTACAGACGCTTGATCAGCAAATGTTGTTACTTGCCAGGATCAAAGATAAGGAAGAAGTGCTTAGCCCTAATCATGCAACCCTTTTCGAAGCTGCAGATTATCCGCAAGGGGAGGACAAAGCCAATGCGATTTAAGATTAAGTAGCTTTGCAAGAGATGCCAGAGGGAGGTTTGGAGCATTCCTCCCCATCTACTGCCTCAGTGTCTTTCCTTCCAGATTTTATCTTATGAATTTACTCCAAAAGCTTTCCACACTCTCATCTGAATCTACAAAGCAGCAGGTGCAGATAGAGATTGTAACACATACTGTCATTGTGGTAGTGGAATTTGCCTGAGCTGACAATTCAAAGGAAATGAGGCACTTCTAATTAGTATATACTAATTAAGTAAATAAAAACATTGCATCCAACGAGGATTACTGAAAAAAAATAGAACAGATTCAAATGAGTTATTCTTATTAATATACAGTGTATCCATATGTTAATATTACAGCAGCTGTTTGAATAATCAAAATGAAATAATCCTTTTTATTTCTAATTGGCTCAAAGTAGAAAGTTAAACAGGACAAATTCCACAAAGATTAAATATTGCCGTAAAACAAATGAAAAATAAAACCTCCAGCTTAGGCCCAAAAACTCAACTATAAACTATTCTCTTAGTAGCCATTACTTGAATTGTACCTGATAAAGTAGTTGTTCTATAGCCTTGCATTGCATCAAAATAAATTTAAGAGTCATAAACCATTGAGAGTAAACCATAATTTCTTCTCTGAAGTGATTATTGTAAAATATATACATGTAAAATATCTATATTTACGGTACGATCCAGACAATTATAGATCGGAGTTTTGAAGATGTGTTAAAAGAGAGATTAAGATATTAAAATGATGTGGTGTATATATTTGACATCAACATATAAAACTTAACAAAATGGAGATTACTGTGACAACCTTCCTCCTCTATATGTCAGTATCCAGTGTGGCAAACGTACTTTGCACTTCATGGAATTAAAAAAAAAGTATGAGACAGTTAGCTATTCATAATCATTTGCATCATCAGTTTTATAAATATTCGATCTTCTGTAATGACTGTACTTTGAATTGAAATTTATGTTTCCTGTTGTACAGAACATTTGTTGAAACGGATTCTTCCTTCACACTCTAATACCAGGTAGCTAAAGATTTTAAGAAATATTTTTCAAAATACTAGATTTTAGAAAACTATTGGTTTTCATGGACACTGAAATTAATTTTCATATGTGTTTCCCAAACATAGCATTTAAAACAGTGAGTTTGTGAATATAATTCTCTCTTATATCATGAAATATGATATATAGATACTAACCAATATAGTTTATATTTGTCGTAGTACACACAAATAAATGTACCTCATGGCAGTGAGTAGCATATATCAATATATAGCTATGAATTAACATTATATTCTATTCAATTTCTTTCTTCTCAGACGTGGTTTTAGAGTTAACTTAAATTAAAGGCGATGACTTTAAGAATTCATATGAGTAACATTAATTTTCAGGACAACAATTTGAATATTTTATTATGATTAATCGAGATGACTGAATAGCAAAGATGTTGTTTTAAGACAAAATTAAGTTTCCATTTGGTAAGTATTTATAAGCTTATTCTTTAATAGTGTTTTAAGTTGTGTTTCTTTTAATTAGCAGCTCTACGAGAATATGTTGAAGGGTGTTTCATGAAAAAAATAATATTGCAAATAGCAAAAGACAGTAAGTATGTACGCCACTTCTAATTGCGGTATTGAGGAAATGCTTAACAAATTGTAGCTAGAATATATATTGATACTTTCAACAATATAGTGATTACATTTTCAACATCTATGTGCGAAGAGAGAAAAGAGAGAGAAAGAAATAGTGGAATATGCAAAATATGTCAAATCAGATAAATCTCATCCACTGAAGTCACCAAAAACAAAATCTTCTCTCCAGGATAAAGATCACTCAACTGTAAATAAATAAAGACACTAATTAATAAACACTTTTTATCACAGAAGTATATTATGTTTGACATTTTAAATAATATTTCCTATGAAGACAAAAAGACAAATTAAGTATTAAAACTTTATTATATGAATATTAGAGACCTATCATATTTTTGTAAAATTATATTTAATCAATAAACTCGAATAACTCAAGTAATATTATATACAGTTCTGGGAAATGTATATGATTTTGATAAAGATGTCTCTCTAAGCATGACTATATTTTTTTTTCCATTTATTTAATTAATTATCCTGTGTTTCATTTTAATATCTATTTACTGAGGTATATTTTGTAAGTTTATCATTATTTAGGAACTGTAAAGGTGTTCCATGTCACAGTCAACCTTGAAATAAAACACTTGTATATGTTTCATATAATTGAAATAAAAAGATTATAACACTATTTTTTAAGTGTTTTATGTATAATTTAAAACACGAAGTATGCATATTTTTTTCCATATTATAGAGCATTACATAACATATATTCTGCAAGTTGAAATTGAAAGAAAGTTTTTATTATACAGTCAGTGAAGAGTGTATATGTTCAATAATGAACATAGATATCTGCAATACCAAATATATTCTATTGTAAGTGAATATTTGTCTTTTTATTGCTTAATATGTAAGCAATATATGTTTGGATTCCTATGATAAGTTGCAAATAAAACTTAATTAGAATATAGCAGAATGACTTCAATATATCTCTATTTTGTAAAATCTGACGCTGCCAAAGAGGATTACATTCTTGTATCAAATATATTAACATTATGTGAACTTAGAGGTACAGCTATTTTATCAATACATTTCAGAAAAAAAAATAAACAAAGAGGCAAGAAATGTTTATTGTCATTCACTATACGCTGATTGTCATGAAGAAGAATAAGAATGGGATGGGATAGGAAAGGAGAGGAAAAGGGGGATTAAGGATATAAGGGAATAGGAGGGAAAAGCACCAAAATTAAATAAAAAAAAGACAAATAAACAAAGAGGCAAGAAATGTTTATTGCCATTTACTATGAGGCAAAATACGCTTATTGTCACAAATTTTTGAAAAAAACGTTTTATTAACAGTAAATTCTTATTTTTAAACAGAAAAAAAATGCATTATGTAAATTATGGTTGTTCATCTGTACATTCAACGGAAAATGTACATCATATGTAAAACACATATAATTTTTCGTATTTTTTACAAAGTTGAGAAATATCAGTAATTTTACGTAAGATCGGTCGTAAATTTTACAGATATTTAATGTCTTCTAAGTGAACGGCTTTCCTCCGTAGGGCCTATTTATTTATCTATTTATTTATCTATTTATTTATCTATTTTATTAAAAATCAGGATTCACATATATAACATTATTCGCTTTTTTAATGAGTAGCAGTATGTAGAATTTCGAGCATTAAGGACGTTGCCAATTCTTACTCTCACTCAACCAGAAGGTGGCATAGCCGCTGATAGTACTATATCGCTTAGTTTCGTTGAATATTTATATAATTTTATGAATGAAGGAAATAGGTAAGAGGTTACAATGATATATATATATATATATATATATATATATATATATATATATATATATATATATATATATATATATATATATATATATATGTTACGGTCATTTTGAGGAATTAGCGATTTTGCAAAATGCCCGGTCATTTTGAGAAATGACTAAAACAGTTGTCTGCTGGCAAAATGACATTAATTATTTGGGCATTTTGCAAAACGACCACAGTTTTGGTCATTTGGCAAAATCATTGGTAATCTCCTTGGCCAATTTTCAGAATGTCCAAATAGCAGCTGGTGAAAAAAAAAAACACTCACACACACAAACAACAGCTAACCTTCAAATGCTTGTTTATTTCAAACTTAAAACTATACATTAAAAAACATTAAAACCACATTACAAAATAGAAGTCACATCACACATATATAGGTTAGGTTAGGTTAGATAAATAAGTTAGGTTAGGTTAGGTTAGGTTATTTTTGGTTAGGTTATATAAATAGGTTAGGTTAGGTTAGATAAATAGGTTAGGATATTTTATTGTAGATTTGGTTAGGTTAGATAAATAGGTTAGGCTAGCATCCTAATGATTTTGAAAAATGACCAAAACTGTAGTTATTTTTGCAAAATGGTCAAATATTTAAGGTCATTTTGCAAACTGACCACTCTTTTAGACATTTCTCAAAATGACTTATTCCTCAAAATGACCCTATCACACACACACACACACACACACACACACACACACACACACACACACACACACACACACACACACTATATATATATATATATATATATATATATATATATATATAAATATATATATATATATATATATATATATATATATATATATATATATATATATATATATATACATATATATATATATATATATATATATATATATATATATATATATATATATATATATATATATATATATATATATATATATATATATATATATATATATATATATATATATATATATATATATATATATATATATATATATATATATATATATGGTGAATGCTTGTCAAAAGGTGGGGAGGCATTAGTAGAACGGATGGTTAGGTTGTTGAATGTATGTTTCATGAAAGGGAGGGTCCCAGTTGATTGGAGGAGTGCATGTGTAGTTCCACTTTACAAAGGGAAGGGAGATAAGTATGAGTGTAGTAGTTTTAGGGGAATTAGTTTGTTGAGTGTAGTTGGTAAGGTATATGGAAGAATGTTAATCGAGAGAATTAGGAATGGTACTGAGAGATTGACTGGGGAAGAACAGTGGGGGTTCAGGAAAGGAAGAGGACGTGTGGATCAGGTGTTCGCGGTAAGACAGGTGTGTGAGAAGTTCTTGGAGAAAGGTAGGGACACTTTTTGGGCCTTTATGGATTTAGAGAAAGCACATGACAGGGTAGATGGGGATGGTTTGTGGAGGATGTCGCTTTGGAATAAGTGGAAGTTTGTTGAATGCAGTGAAGAGTTTTTACATGAATAGTAGAGCATGCGTGAGAGTTGGGAATGATATGAGTGATTGGTTTGAGATGAATGTTGTGTTTTGTCAAGGCTGTGTAATGTTGCCATGGTTGTTTAATGTGCATATGGATGGAGAGTTAAGGGAAGTAAATAAAAGAGTATTAGACAGAGGCTTGGAACCAGTGGGTGAGGAGGGAAGGTTGTGGAAATTGAGTCAGTTGCTATTTGTGGATGATACTTTACTGGTGGCTGATACTGAAAATGAATTGAATCATTTGGTGACTGAGTTTATTAGTGTGTGTGAAAGAAGGAAGTTGTGCGTGAATATTGCTAAAAGTAAAGTCATGAGATGCACGAGGAGTGTTCATGTTGGCATATTGAATGTAGGAGTGAATGGGGACTTGCTTGAGGAAGTTGAGAGTTTTAAGTATCTGTGGTCACATGTATCAAGGAGTGGACGAGTGGATGAAGAGGTAAATCACAGAGTGATGGAAGCCATTAAACGGCTAGGTGGGTTGAAAAGTGTAATGAGAAATTGATATTTGGGAATGAATGCAAAGAGAAGGATATATGAAGGTGTGATTGTGCCGACAGCATTGTATGGAGCAGAGTCTTAGAATGCAAGATAGGACGAAAGAAACAAGTTGAATATAATGGAGATGAAGTGTTTGAGAGGTATGATTGGTGTATCTAGAATAGATAGAGTAAGAAATGAGGATGTCAGGCAGAGAACAGGTGTTGGAATGAAGCTCTCGGATAGGTTAGATCAGAAAGTGTTGAAATGGTTTGGACACATGGAAAGGATGAGTAATGAATGATTAGTGAAGAGAGTGTGGAGTGCAGAAGTAATTGGAGTTAGGTTAAGAGGGAGACCTAGAATGATATGGATGGATGGCGTGAAAAGAGCACTGAATATACGTGGAATATCAGTGGAACAGGGAAGAGTATGTTCAAGAGATAGGAATGAGTGGAGAAAGATTGTACATATATGACGCGGCCCAAAGGGATTGCTCGCACCTGCTAGCTCAGTCAACTGTGGTGAACGGATGTGAGGGGAGTTGCCATTTGATGAAGCGTTGGGGGTAAACCAGCTGCTGCTGTCGGGCCTCATTTTTTAATACCGTTGCCCACCTACCTTGCAGGCGACCCAAGCAGGGTGGAAGAGGGGGAGACATGGCAACCCTCTATCTCCAAGGAGCTGAGAGAAGTGATCGAGGTGTGCATGTGGATTGTGGTGAATGCGCGTTTCTTGGCTCGGCCACCTACCTTACAAGGGGGAATGAGGCTTATGTCAATATATATATATATATATATATATATATATATATATATATATATATATATATATATATATATATATATATATATATATATATATATATATATATATATATATATATATATATATATATATATATATATATATATATATATATATATATATATATATATATATATATATATATATATATATATATATATATATATATATATATATATATATATATATATATATATATATATATATATATATATATATATATATATATATATATATATATATATATATATATATATATATATATATATATATATATATATATATATATATATATATATATATATATATATATATATATATATATATATATATATATATATATATATATATATATATATATATATATATATATATATATATATATATATACATATATATATATATATATATATATATATATATATATATATATATATATATATATATATATATATATATATATATATATATATATATATATATATATATATATATATATATATATATATATATATATATATATATATATATATATATATATATATATATATATATATATATATATATATATATATATATATATATATATATATATATATATATATATATATATATATATATATATATATATATATATATATATATATATATATATATATATATATATATATATATATATATATATATATATATATATATATATATATATATATATATATATATATATATATATATATATATATATATATATATATATATATATATATATATATATATATATATATATATATATATATATATATATATATATAAATATATATATATATATATAAGCACATTACATATGTGAAAACATGAATCATTTTTTTACCCCGACCGGGACTCGAACCTAGGACTTATGATTACTAAGTCAAGGCGCTACCACTACACCACAGAAGGTTAAAAGGAACCCAACCTTATAGCTTATATCTGCTATACTTAGGAATGAACGCATTCTAACTGAATGCCACTATGTTCATATTACAGATTCCCCAACCTCACGCGTGGCTTCATTTTAGCATTTAATTCAATTCCCAATCTCATTCGGGCCATGAAATTATCAAATAAGCACATTACATATGTGAAAACATGAATCATTTTTTACCCCGACCGGGACTCGAACCTAGGACTTATGACTACTAAGTCAAGGCGCTACCACTACACCACAGAAGGTTAAAAGGAACCCAACCTTATAGCTTATATCTGCTATACTTAGGAATGAACGCATTCTAACTGAATGCCACTATGTTCATATTACAGATTCCCCAACCTCACTCGTGGCTTCATTTTAGCATTTAATTCAATTCCCAATCTCATTCGGGCCATGAAATTATCAAATAAGCACATTACATATGTGAAAACATGAATCATTTTTTACCCCGACCGGGACTCGAACCTAGGACTTATGATTACTAAGTCAAGGCGCTACCACTACACCACAGAAGGTTAAAAGGAACCCAACCTTATAGCTTATATCTGCTATACTTAGGAATGAACGCATTCTAGCTGAATGCAACTATGTTCATATTACAGATTCCCCAACCTCACTCGTGGCTTCATTTTAGCATTTAATTCAATTCCCAATCTCATTCGGGCCATGAAATTATCAAATAAGCATGTTTTCACATATGTAATGTGCTTATTTGATAATTTCATGGCCCGAATGAGATTGGGAATTGAATTAAATGCTAAAATGAAGCCACGAGTGAGGTTGGGGAATCTGTAATATGAACATAGTGGCATTCAGTTAGAATGCGTTCATTCCTAAGTATAGCAGATATAAGCTATAAGGTTGGGTTCCTTTTAACCTTCTGTGGTGTAGTGGTAGCGCCTTGACTTAGTAATCATAAGTCCTAGGTTCGAGTCCCGGTCGGGGTAAAAAATGATTCATGTTTTCACATATGTAATGTGCTTATTTGATAATTTCATGGCCCGAATGAGATTGGGAATTGAATTAAATGCTAAAATGAAGCCACGAGTGAGGTTGGGGAATCTGTAATATGAACATAGTGGCATTCAGTTAGAATGCGTTCATTCCTAAGTATAGCAGATATAAGCTATAAGGTTGGGATCCTTTTAACCTTCTGTGGTGTAGTGGTAGCGCCTTGACTTAGTAATCATAAGTCCTAGGTTCGAGTCCCGGTCGGGGTAAAAAAATGATTCATGTTTTCACATATGTAATGTGATTATTTGATAATTTCATGGCCCGAATGAGATTGGGAATTGAATTAAATGCTAAAATGAAGCCACTAGTGAGGTTGGGGAATCTGTAATATGAACATAGTGGCATTCAGTTAGAATGCGTTCATTCCTAAGTATAGCAGATATAAGCTATAAGGTTGGGTTCCTTTTAACCTTCTGTGGTGTAGTGGTAGCGCCTTGACTTAGTAATCATAAGTCCTAGGTTCGAGTCCCGGTCGGGGTAAAAAATGATTCATGTTTTCACATATGTAATGTGCTTATTTGATAATTTCATGGCCCGAATGAGATTGGGAATTGAATTAAATGCTAAAATGAAGCCACGAGTGAGGTTGGGGAATCTGTAATATGAACATAGTGGCATTCAGTTAGAATGCGTTCATTCCTAAGTATAGCAGATATAAGCTATAAGGTTGGGTTCCTTTTAACCTTCTGTGGTGTAGTGGTAGCGCCTTGACTTAGTAATCATAAGTCCTAGGTTCGAGTCCCGGTCGGGGTAAAAAAATGATTCATGTTTTCACATATGTAATGTGCTTATTTGATAATTTCATGGCCCGAATGAGATTGGGAATTGAATTAAATGCTAAAATGAAGCCACGAGTGAGGTTGGGGAATCTGTAATATGAACATAGTGGCATTCAGTTAGAATGCGTTCATTCCTAAGTATAGCAGATATAAGCTATAAGGTTGGGTTCCTTTTAACCTTCTGTGGTGTAGTGGTAGCGCCTTGACTTAGTAATCATAAGTCCTAGGTTCGAGTCCCGGTCGGGGTAAAAAATGATTCATGCTTTCACATATGTAATGTGCTTATTTGATAATTTCATGGCCCGAATGAGATTGGGAATTGAATTAAATGCTAAAATGAAGCCACGAGTGAGGTTGGGGAATCTGTAATATGAACATAGTGGCATTCAGTTAGAATGCGTTCATTCCTAAGTATAGCAGATATAAGCTATAAGGTTGGGTTCCTTTTAACCTTCTGTGGTGTAGTGGTAGCGCCTTGACTTAGTAATCATAAGTCCTAGGTTCGAGTCCCGGTCGGGGTAAAAAATGATTCATGTTTTCACATATGTAATGTGCTTATTTGATAATTTCATGGCCCGAATGAGATTGGGAATTGAATTAAATGCTAAAATGAAGCCACGAGTGAGGTTGGGGAATCTGTAATATGAACATAGTGGCATTCAGTTAGAATGCGTTCATTCCTAAGTATAGCAGATATAAGCTATAAGGTTGGGTTCCTTTTAACCTTCTGTGGTGTAGTGGTAGCGCCTTGACTTAGTAATCATAAGTCCTAGGTTCGAGTCCCGGTCGGGGTAAAAAAATGATTCATGTTTTCACATATGTAATGTGCTTATTTGATAATTTCATGGCCCGAATGAGATTGGGAATTGAATTAAATGCTAAAATGAAGCCACGAGTGAGGTTGGGGAATCTGTAATATGAACATAGTGGCATTCAGTTAGAATGCGTTCATTCCTAAGTATAGCAGATATAAGCTATAAGGTTGGGTTCCTTTTAACCTTCTGTGGTGTAGTGGTAGCGCCTTGACTTAGTAATCATAAGTCCTAGGTTCGAGTCCCGGTCGGGGTAAAAAATGATTCATGCTTTCACATATGTAATGTGCTTATTTGATAATTTCATGGCCCGAATGAGATTGGGAATTGAATTAAATGCTAAAATGAAGCCACGAGTGAGGTTGGGGAATCTGTAATATGAACATAGTGGCATTCAGTTAGAATGCGTTCATTCCTAAGTATAGCAGATATAAGCTATAAGGTTGGGTTCCTTTTAACCTTCTGTGGTGTAGTGGTAGCGCCTTGACTTAGTAATCATAAGTCCTAGGTTCGAGTCCCGGTCGGGGTAAAAAATGATTCATGTTTTCACATATGTAATGTGCTTATTTGATAATTTCATGGCCCGAATGAGATTGGGAATTGAATTAAATGCTAAAATGAAGCCACGAGTGAGGTTGGGGAATCTGTAATATGAACATAGTGGCATTCAGTTAGAATGCGTTCATTCCTAAGTATAGCAGATATAAGCTATAAGGTTGGGTTCCTTTTAACCTTCTGTGGTGTAGTGGTAGCGCCTTGACTTAGTAATCATAAGTCCTAGGTTCGAGTCCCGGTCGGGGTAAAAAATGATTCATGTTTTCACATATGTAATGTGCTTATTTGATAATTTCATGGCCCGAATGAGATTGGGAATTGAATTAAATGCTAAAATGAAGCCACGAGTGAGGTTGGGGAATCTGTAATATGAACATAGTGGCATTCAGTTAGAATGCGTTCATTCCTAAGTATAGCAGATATAAGCTATAAGGTTGGGTTCCTTTTAACCTTCTGTGGTGTAGTGGTAGCGCCTTGACTTAGTAATCATAAGTCCTAGGTTCGAGTCCCGGTCGGGGTAAAAAATGATTCATGTTTTCACATATGTAATGTGCTTATTTGATAATTTCATGGCCCGAATGAGATTGGGAATTGAATTAAATGCTAACATGAAGCCACGAGTGAGGTTGGGGAATCTGTAATATGAACATAGTGGCATTCAGATAGAATGCGTTCATTTCTAAGTATAGCAGATATAAGCTATAAGGTTGGGTTCCTTTTAACCTTCTGTGGTGTAGTGGTAGCGCCTTGACTTAGTAATCATAAGTCCTAGGTTCGAGTCCCGGTCGGGGTAAAAAATGATTCATGTTTTCACATATGTAATGTGCTTTTTTGATAATTTCATGGCCCGAATGAGATTGGGAATTGAATTAAATGCTAAAATGAAGCCACGAGTGAGGTTGGGGAATCTGTAATATGAACATAGTGGCATTCAGTTAGAATGCGTTCATTCCTAAGTATAGCAGATATAAGCTATAAGGTTGGGTTCCTTTTAACCTTCTGTGGTGTAGTGGTAGCGCCTTGACTTAGTAATCATAAGTCCTAGGTTCGAGTCCCGGTCGGGGTAAAAAATGATTCATGTTTTCACATATGTAATGTGCTTATTTGATAATTTCATGGCCCGAATGAGATTGGGAATTGAATTAAATGCTAAAATGAAGCCACGAGTGAGGTTGGGGAATCTGTAATATGAACATAGTGGCATTCAGTTAGAATGCGTTCATTCCTAAGTATAGCAGATATAAGCTATAAGGTTGGGTTCCTTTTAACCTTCTTGGTGTAGTGGTAGCGCCTTGACTTAGCAATCATAAGTCCTAGGTTCGAGTCCCGGTCGGGGTAAAAAATGATTCATATATATATATATATATATATATATATATATATATATATATATATATATATATATATATATATATATATATATATATATATATATATATATATATATATATATATATATATATATATATATATATATATATATATATATATATATATATATATATATATATATATATATATATATATATATATATATATATATATATATATATATATATATATATATATATATATATATATATATATATATATATATATATATATATATATATATATATATATATATATATATATATATATATATATATATATATATATATATATATATATATATATATATATATATATATATATATATATATATATATATATATATATATATATATATATATATATATATATATATATATATATATATATATATATATATATATATATATATATATATATATATATATATATATATATATATATATATATATATATATATATATATATATATATATATATATATATATATATATATATATATATATATATATATATATATATATATATATATATATATATATATATATATATATATATATATATATATATATATATATATATATATATATATATATATATATATATATATATATATATATATATATATATATATATATATATATATATATATATATATATATATATATATATATATATATATATATATATATATATATATATATATATATATATATATATATATATATATATATATATATATATATATATATATATATATATATATATATATATATATATATATATATATATATATATATATATATATATATATATATATATATATATATATATATATATATATATATATATATATATATATATATATATATATATATATATATATATATATATATATATATATATATATATATATATATATATATATATATATATATATATATATATATATATATATATATATATATATATATATATATATATATATATATATATATATATATATATATATATATATATATATATATATATATATATATATATATATATATATATATATATATATATATATATATATATATATATATATATATATATATATATATATATATATATATATATATATATATATATATATATATATATATATATGAATATGTGGTGACTATTCCCAGAAGGCCTGCTTTCACCTGGTCAATGAATAGTCTACTCTCAGTATTTTGCAGGCTACCGTACACAAAAATATTTGCTCCACCAACTTCAAATAAAGTTGGGCTAAAACTTACTGGCTTATAATTAAATATAAGACAAACTGTACGGTACTAAAGGGGAAGGGCATGAGTTACGCTTGCTTAATAGTTAGTGGAGAACTCCCACAGGTTAATAACACAAATACACTAAATAATATTAACCGAACACTGCATAAATCCAGACATAAATGAAAGACTCATCAATAAAACATAAAAATATATTGGAAAAAAGTTAATATTATAATGGAGCAATATTTCAGCCCAAAAGAAAAGAATAAATTTTACAAAAATAACAAAGAGCTATAGCTCCAGGCACGACTGCTGGACACATCATAATAAACAACACTTAATATCAAAATAATAATTGTTCAAAATCCAAAAATTTTATGCAATATTAAAACAGGGTCACTGCTTGACAAATTCGACAGCACTAGTCCAAGGGGCAAAATAGGAGGCTCGTAAATTTACACGAATTTTACGAGTCTCTAACAATAGGTCCTAACCTGGTGCTGTCCTCAGAGAAAGTCCTCGTCCGTTCTGTAAACAAATCAGACGAGCATCACATTCTAAAATAAAGGTATATATTTTTATCATATTATACATAATTAAGGATTTCCTAAGATTTAGATTAGCTTTACAAACAAATTCCAATTATTCATGAGAAAATTATGAATTAATGACAAAATAAATGATTGTTATAATATAGTCTCTCGATGAATATATTCATGTAGGTAGTTGCAATGCTAATTATGGTATTACAATAAAACACACACAAGGTATAGCTAATGAAACAGTGTGTGATAGACAGATCACCATACTCTCCCCCCAAAAAGGGTAGGAAGCTAAATAAATCACATGTACAAACATAATAAAGTGTAGAACAAAAACAGAAAATTTAAAGGCATCATTTACAACCTATCCTCTGCAATTAGATCTCTACGCAGTTTTTCAGATCGACAAGCTGCTTGACGTCTAGGTCTTGGTGGTGCACTAGGTACAACTGGAGGATTGAGTGGATCTACTGGTTCTACTTCAGGAGCAACTTCCTGATGTAGTTCTAAGGGAATTAATTTAGAAAGAGGTCTTACATACTCTCCATCAACTGTGCGGAGAAACACAATGCGTACAATACCATCTCTCCCCTTTATCAACTGGGTTACTAATCCTAAAGGATAACTGGATCTTGTTTTGTTTTCGGTTTCTATAAGAACTAACTCACCAACTTGAACTGTACATGGTTCGTCTTTGGCGCACATTAAATGTCTTTCTCGGAGTGAAGTGAGGTAGGAATCCATCCACACCTTTTCATACTTCTTCAACATATCCGAGAGTCTAGAGTACTGAACTCTCAAATCCAACGATTCTCCAAAGGGAATATCTGCTCCAAAGGAATTGAGAGGTGGGAACAGAGTTACTGTCCTTCCATAGATTAAATGAGAGGGAGTGAGATACTCATCTCGAATATCTTCCGACAAATATGTAAGAGGTCGGGAGTTGATAACACATTCTATTTCACACAAGATGGTATGTAACTCAATAAAGGAAATATGCTTCTTGTAGAGAGACTTATGAAGACTACTTTTAAAACAACCTATGAGCCTTTCAAAGAAACCACCGCTCCATGGAGAACGAGGGGTATTGAACTTCCAAAAAATTTCATTATCTTTCATGTAAGCTTTGACTTCAGGCTTATCCTTAATGTCACTGAGGAATTGTTCTGCACCTCGAAAATTAGTACCATTATCAGAAAAGATAATGGAAGGAATTCGAAATCTAGAAGCAAATCTGCGAAATGCAAACAAAAATTCTATGGTGGTTAAAGAACTATACAACTCTAAATGTAATGCTCTTGATGTAGTGCATGTGAATAAACACACATAAACCTTCTCACTGTAGTTACTCGTAGTTGTAGGGTCCAAAATAGTGATAGAACCAGTAAAATCCACTCCAACTGAGTTGAAGGGTCTAACAAATCTGACTCTTTCCTCTGGTAAAGGAGGGGGACCTGGTTGAGAGATCGTCTGGCCAACTGCCTTTTTACACAAAATACATGTTTTTAATATTTTCTTCACAATAACTCTACCTTTAGAGATCCAAAACTGTTTCCTGAGTCCTGACAACATTTGTCCTAATCCACAATGATGATGTTGAATATGATAATGAACTATTATAAGTTTGGTCAATGGATGTTTGGCAGGTAAGCAAATTGGAAATTGTGCTTCAGGAGATAGATCTGAATTCTGTAATCTACTGCCACAACAAATTAACTGATCTTCGTTCAAATGTAAATCTAATTGTTTGACTAAATTCATGAGTTCCGAAGCTGGTTTAGCACTTTGCTCAGGTCGTTTCAAAAATGCAAATAAAGTAGGAAAACTTTGTAACTGGGCTAATTTAATACAAGCATGAAGAGTATTCGACCTGAACTTGTCGTGGAAATAATGATTACAGAACTGCTTTACATATGACATGATTCTCATAACTTTAGTAAGAGATGAATATTTACTCATCTCAAAATGAGGAAGTATGGGTTCATTAACATTAGATTCTGTTAAAATCTCATACACTACTGTAGAATTAACAATGAACTCTTTCTGTTGTAGATATTCTGATGGATTAAGCAAAAATGAAGGTCCATGTCTCCACATGACATTGCTATTCAACTTTGATACACTAACACCTCTGGTCAATATATCTGCAGGATTCTCTCTAGATGGAACATGTAAAATGTTCAAATCAAACTTAGATCGCAAATTGCGAATTTCACACACTCTGTTTCTCACAAAAACATCTGATGATGAATCATGATACACCCAATTAATGGCAACTTCACTGTCACACCATATAGTGCAACCTTTGAATGCTAATTTCTCATTAGACAAGAGTGTCTGAGCCAATGCTGAGGCTAAAGTAAGTGAGAGTAACTCTAGCTTAGGAATGGTGAGTGGAGGATTTGGTGATACTCTTACTTTACTCATAATGATATCACTAGATTTGCTTCTTAAGTCCACAGCATATGCAACTAATCCACAAGCTACTTTAGATGAATCACAAAATATGTGTAAATCTGATACACCAGGGACAATTACAAATCTAGGATATTGAATGGTTGACATCTGATTCAAATCTCTGCAAATAACTGAAAATTCTTGTACTAAAGGTTCTGGCAAAGGTTCATCCCAAGAACACTTACTTCTCCATAATTTTGAAATGAATAACTTTCCCTTGATCAAGATTGGTGATAAAAATCCTAAAGGATCAAATACACTAGCAATTACAGATACAACTGATCTCTTGGTGATTTGATGATGCACACACTCCTCCTTACACACTTTCTTACTGGAGTACAATTTGATTTCATCGTTTACAACATTCCAAGAAATTCCTAAAACATTTACATTATTCAGATCCAATTGGTCATGATTAACACCTACTTCATCATTAAGTTTTACATCATTACTCACCCAACCTTGTAATGGCATAGAAGCTTCTGCTAAAATAGAATTTACTATGGGATACTCTGTTTTTAACTGTTCAGAGTCTGAATAGGTACAAACAAAGTTATCTACATAGAAATGAGAGATCAGAGACTTAGCTACTGGATGTGAATGTGTCTCCAAGTGATATGTGAGTGTTTTCTGAAGCAAAAAGGGAGATGATGTTGTACCAAAGAGTACTACTTTAAATCTATAGGTAACTATTTTCTGAAGTGTTCCATCCTCGAACCACAAGAATCTACAGAAATCTCTGCAGTTTGGCAAAATACCTATACGTAGGAAGGCTTTGGAAATGTATGATACAGCAGCTACAGGGTTAGTACGAAATTCAATGAGTAAATCAACAAGTTTATGGGTTAGGCTTGGGCCTGTTAGTAAACATTCATTCAGACTCTTTGATTGTGAATCAGCTCTACTAGAAGCATTAAACACTACTCTAATAGGAGTGGTAGGAGAATTCTTGTAGACTGGATGATGAGGCAAGTAATGAGTCAGTCCATCTGTAACTGAAGGGTTATCAATTTTCTCAATGAATCCCAATTCAATGTACTCATTAAAAATCTCTGAATATCGTCCATAAAGTTCTGGACGAGTTGCAAAGGATTTAGCTAGTGACATGAGCTGACCATAAGCTCTTCTATAGTTAGTTGCTGGTCTCTCAGTGCCCTTAAAGGGTAATTCCACAAAATACTGATTGTCTGCCTTCTGGCAAGTGGACTCAAAATGACTCACTGATTGTACTTCCTCAGGTGTTAAAGTTTCATTCTTAATACCAATAACATCTAAATTCCAAAGGTTCTGAACTTCGGACTCAAGGGTTTGTACTCCTACACGAGCACAAAGCACATGTTGCCCATTAACTGTGTTAACTGTCTGAGAACTAATTGCCCACTTTGGCATAGGTCCAAAGATAATCGAACCTGTTGGACTAGACAAAAGTGTAATTCCAGAATAGAAAGTATGGTTGGTCACAAATCTAGAATAGTAATCTGCACCAATTACCATACCTATGTCACTAAACACATCAGAATCACTGTTACGATCTGCAAGTTTGATCCCCTTTTTTGTGAATGTTTCTGCAACACTAGCAATGCCAGGTACATATAACGTAGTGTTAACCTTATCATAGACGACAGCATAAATCGGAATACGTTGTGTACCAATGCGTACTACAATACGAACGACGCCACACAAAATGTTTTCGGCTTGATTACCAAATGAAGTCAGTTTAAGTGAGATACGAAACACTGGATTGAGTTTAAGGCGCTTTACTACTGCAGAATGAATGAAAGACCGTTGAGCACCGGTATCTAAAAACATCCTAACTGTTTCACGTACCCCAGCACCAGAAATCTTAACAATTGCTGTAGGAAGTGCTACTGAAGGAAGTGGAACCTTATTAGTCTAGACATCTGTTTGAACAGAATTAGCGACACTGTCATCTCTTCCTGACAGGATTATAAACTTATCATCCACTACTACTTGATTAGTGGGAATGTTACTGTTAAGGTTAGTTCCATTATTATTAACTGTTGGGGCATTAGACGCAACTGACACTTGATTAACTGCAGTACTACGGTTGGTTAGTTTCATGCAGAGAAAGAAATGATGTTTGCCATTACAATTTCTACACTCGGCCGTCTCTCTACACTGTGAGGCTCTATGGCCTTTCTGCATACACACGAAACATAGTTCTAACTCTCTAACTCTGTTCTTCCTGGCTTCTTGAGTTGTGTAATAAGAACAAAACTTAGTATTATGAATATCCTTACAAAAGAGACAAGGTTTGTTCCAAGTACTTGAATTGCTAGATGACGAATTAGACTTATTTTGAGTCTGGGACACAACTACTTGTTTAGGTACTGTACTAAACCTATGATTAGAATTTGTACTAGAATTCTGACTAGTTACTACTTTAGTTTTGGAATATGCATCAGAATGTGAACCTTGCTTATTCCTAGACTGGTCAGAGAGAATACGAGAACATTCCATGACCTTGATAAGGTGTCCAATACCATCCTTCAATTGTGTAATAGTCAAAGTATAAGTACTGTACTTATTAAAAAGGTACTCTAAAGTTTTAGGACTAAGTTTCTTAGCAATTATGTCTTTTATTAGGTAGTCATCACAAGGTACTTGGGCTACACCCTCTATTTGCATCAACAAACGTTGAAATGTTAAGTGAAATTTAGTCAACTCAGTTAAATTATGTTCAGGGGGTTTGATGTTCATCAAGTCTAAATGTAATTGTTGCAACAAAAGGTCATTGTCGGCAAAGCTTTTTCTCAACAAACTTGATGCTATACTGTAATTACCACTAGTTATGGGAAGACCTTCAATGGTTCTATAAGCTTTACCTCTCAAATAAGATCTGAGCATGTTAAATTTCAATACTGGGTCAATGTCTTGACGACTATCAATTAAACTACTAAAGGAATCCCAAAAACAATTCCACTGACTCAACTGACCATCAAATTCAGGAATCTTAATCTCAGGCAACTTAGGGTGCGGAAGGGGTCTAGCAGGTACTACTGTCTGACTAGGAGCTTGACTAGTTGTAGCTTGTGCTTGACTACCAAAGGACAAATGATCATCTACAGCTGACTTAATTTGCATGAACACTTTATAGGCATTACGTTTCAGAGTTCTGTGCTCTCTAGAAGCTTGGCTAAGCTGGGTACTATCAATAGCATCTTGACTAGCTGTCCAATGTTCATCAATGGACTCGTACAACTTTGTAAGTTCTGCTTCTGAAAACTGTAACGACCGTAAGGATGGTGGAGGAGACGCTTTAAGGTAATGTTCTATAGAACTGAGCATATCTGTCAGATCATCGGTTACAACCTTGTAAAGTTCAAATGCTTTACTTTCATCAATTGATGGTAAAGACATCTTGCTGGATTAATCTTTACCTTATACAAATCACAATAATTTTGGCTAGGTGGCCGAACTAAACTAATACCAAAATTCACTAGGATTATAATATTTATATCCTAGGTACACTTGATTACAAACGCATGTATTCAAATAGCTAATCTAAACCTTCCTTTGGACTAAAGAATTCGACATCAGCAGTGATATCACAAAAAATATGCCATGGATTTATGAGCAGTGTTTTAATATCAAAGTTCAAAAACAATACCAAAGGTAGCCTATTCCAAATTCCAATCAGTAAATGTAGTAAAGTATGCTAGCTAGGCTAGGCACCATCCGGTTCGAAGGACCAGGAAAAACTAGAATATGTGGTGAATATTCCCAGAATGCCTGCTTTCACCTGGTCAATGAATAGTCTACTCTCAGTTTTTTGCAGGCTACCGTACACAAAAATATTTACTCCACCAACTTCAAATAAAGTTGGGCTAAAACTTACTGGCTTATAATTAAATATAAGACAAACTGTACGGTACTAAAGGGGAAGGGCATGAGTTACGTTTGCTTAATAGTTAGTGGAGAACTCCCACTGGTTAATAACACAAATACACTAAATAATATTAACTGAACACTGCATAAATCCAGGCTTAAATGAAAGACTCATCAATGAAATCTAAAAATATATTAGCAAAAAGTTAATATTATAATGGAGCAGTATTTCAGCCCAAAAGAAAAGGTTAAATTTTACAAAAATAACAAAGAGTTATAGCTCCAGGCACGACTGCTGGACACATCAAAATAAACAACACTTAATATCAAAATAATAATTGTTCAAAATCCAAAAACTTTATGCAATATTAAAACAGAGTCACTGCTTGACAAATTCGACAGCACTAGTCCAAGGGGAGAAATGGGAGGCTCGTAAATTTACACGAATTTTACGAGTCTCTAACAATAGGTCCTAACCTGGTGCTGTCCTCAGAGAAAGTCCTCGTCCGTTCTGTAAATAAATCAGACGAGCATCAAATTCTAAAATAAAGGTATATAATTTTATCATATTATACATAATTAAAGATTTCCTAAGATTTAGATTAGCTTTACAAACAAATTCCAATTATTCATGAGAAAATAATGAATTAATGACAAAGTAAATGATTGTTATAATATAGTCTCTCAATGAATATATTCATGTAGGTAGATGCAATGCTAATTATGATATTACAATAAAACACACACAAGGTATAACTAATGAAACTGTGTGAGATAGACAGATCA
>JAXCGZ010023636.1:0-12500 GCA_037179515.1 Halocaridina rubra
ATCAAAATATCGACCCCTATCCACTCTGTCATAACAATGAAAGAATTTAAATACCGTCACCATATCCCCCCTCATTCTTCTAGCTTTGAGTGATGCTAAGTCTAATTTACTCAGCCTCTCCTCATAACTGAGCTTGCGAATTTTTGGCACCAGCTTCGTGGCATGTCTCTGAGCTTTTTCAAGCTTAACTATGTGCTTTTTCAAGTGCGGACTCCAAAGGGGGTTTCATATTCAAACTTTGGCCTCACATAGGTTACATAAATATTTCTGAAAATTTCCTTGTCCATGTGCCTGAAGGCTACCCTTTACATTTGCTAAGAAAGCATATGCTGCCCTTACTATTCCATTTATATGCATTTCTGGAAACAAATCGGCCAGTATGTTTAATCCTCGATCTCTCTCATTCTCTCTCTCTTGAAGTTCTGCTCCTGCCATTTAGTAGGCAAGCTGGGCCTTCTTGCACTTGTACCCATTTCATTACCTTACATTTAGAAGAATTGAATTTCATTAGCCACTTTTCTAACCTCTCATGCAGAGTATTTAGATCTTCCTGAAGTTCTCTACCATTGTTCTCGTTTCATACTTTTTTCACAATCTTTGCATCTTCTGCAAACATATTCATGAATGATTTTACAGACTCTGGTAGGTCTTTTACATATACAAGGAACAAAATTGGCCATTAAACTGAACACTGTGGAACTCCACTTTTAATTCTTCTCCTTTCAGACTCTGAGTTTCTTACTCTAACCCTCTGTTCCCTTCCTTCTAAGTAAGTTTTTATCCATTCCAACACATTTCCACCTATTCTCGCCATTGTTTGCAGATTTTTAATAAGTCTTCCATGTGGAACTGTGTCAAATGTTTTCTGGAAGTCTAGGAATATGCAATCTGCCCAGCTATCTCTTTCCTGTTTGATTCGGCTTACCTCATCATAAAATTCTAATAACTTTGTTACTGTTGATCTACCCTCTCTGAAGCCATGTTGTCTCCTGACAAAATGTTGAAGGATTCCAAGTGAAGAGAGATATGTTCTCTTAGTAGTTTCTTCATAACTTTGCAAACTATGCTGGTCAAAGTAACAGGTCAATAGTTTAGAGCTGCATCCCTTCTTCCCTTTTTGAAGACCGGTACCACATTTGCTTGTTTCCAGCATCTTGGAATCTCCCCTTATTCCAGTGACTTTTCAAATATGATTCACATTGCCGCTGATATTGATTTAGCACATTTCTTATGTACATAATGGGATATATCATCAGAACCTGCAGCTTTATGGGCCTTTAACTCCATCAGCGCTTTGCATACCTCTGTGGTTGAAAAGATGCTGTCCTCTAATACCGGCCGATTAGCTCCTATCTTTGCAATCCGAGGAGGTGGGTTATTTTCTGCTGTAAATAATGACTGAAATTCCTAGGTCAATTCTTTGCAGATCTATTCATCCATCTCAGTGATGTTTCCATTAGCTCTCTTTAGCTTTAAAACCTGTTCTTTTTGTGTGTAAGAGCACTTTTGTGTTTGTGAGCATGTAACATATAACTGTCCCTACATAAAATTCGAAATTATAACAGGAAAGCACATTTATCATAGTACTTAAGGCCTTGCCAACTGTACTACCAATGGTTTTACAAGAGTAATGATAGAATATTTTTTTTCTGAATGCCTCTTGTCATTTTACTCACGCTTCCCAACCTCGCCGGTGATATTTTTTCACATTCAGTTTTCTTGTTCTCAAGGTATATGTAATATTCATATATACTTGTTACCAAACGTAAAAACAATATAATATCTTGTGACTAGTATGCGTAAAACCAGAATAAAGACTATCCGTCAAAGTACTTAAGCTTACTGTACCACTGCAAGTTTTAATGTAAGTAGGAAACCTCTCTATTAACTGCTAAATCAGTGATTGAATAATTATTTCATGTTAAACAAATATTCATATTTAAAAAAGGGAACTATGGAAGTATTTTCAAAATTATACAATCTCTTCAGTGTACGAACGCATATCTGACAGATATGACAATTGAGGCAATATCTTAGCTTCATATTTCGACAATAATCTCCAACAATACATTTTTGTGACCTTAAACTGGAAAGTTTCATTTAAGCTTCAATACAAAAAGAGAAGAGCTCTACTACCCTATTTTCATCAGGAATACACTAAACTCCTCGAGCTTTAAGAACTCCCAATTCTCTGATTCTTATTGACCTCAACGTCTACAGCAAAATGGAGAAAACGAGATGAAAAATGCACTTTTTAAGACCTTGTCAAAGGCGCCTCTTTTGAAAAATGAACTCTCAACACCTGACAATTAATCTTGAGAAAGCAAAAATAGTCAAAGGTTTGAAAACTTTATTGGATAATTATTGTAATCATGCATTTTAGTTTTTCTCTTCTACTTATTCTATCCGTTTATTTACCTATATAGCTATTTATTTTAATCTATTTATTTATTCATTGATATATTTATTTAATTTTTATTATTTAATTTGCATTGATTTACTTATTTACTAACTTTTCTTATTTATTTTTTAATGTATTTCCTTGCTTTGATTACTATATATTTACGATGTTCATATATAAGTTACAGACAGACTGACAGACATACTATTCTACTCTTGAATGGGGTAATTTACCCATACTTATAGTTCATCTTACATTCATATTCATACTATAAGACTCTCATTTCTATAAATGACGCTGAATTATTATTCCTATAAAGATTGCTATCCATTTATGAACACCAAAACGTGAAGAATATGTAAGAGGGGAAAGAAATTAAAAGTAAGAAGGAAAAAGATGAAGAGAAGGATGGGTGCGGATGGATGGAAGTATATGTAGCAAAATTTTTTTTGTTTATGACTGTGACATCAAGACGGGCCCAAAGAAAAAGAAAGAAAGGAGCAAGAAGAACACATAAAGTAAAGAGAAACAGAGATGGGGAAAGTTTTGACTTGTCAGACGTGTAGGAATAATAAGAGATGTGCAAAGAATATCAAAGAATATTCGGTGTTGATGTAGGCATACAAAAAGAGCTGTAAATGAAGGAAGATTTAACACTGAACTGTGCTGGACAGTCCTATATAAGTCCAAAAGGCTCTTCAGCTGCATATGGGACAATATACACATTTTATACACAAACAGATAAAAAGGAAATAGAGAAGAAAATCCAAATATAAAAAATCCGAGAAATAATTCTTATGTACACATATAGAGTCGTTTCAGCAGCCCTATATCTGCAAAATTCACATCAGAATTATGGTGAAGCAAAATTTTCCTGATACTCTAATAAAATTTTAACTCGTGGTATTTCATTCAACAATTCCGCCTTTGGTGATGAATTCTCCATTCATTTCGAATGTATATAATTGGCCTTACCATTTAATTAAGGTGGAACTCTCAAAGGGAGACAAAGATTCGTCCTTTCTCTCTGGACCGACAGACCAACCGACCTATCTATCTATCTATCTATTTATTTATCTATACATCTATCCATCTATCTTTCTCTTGATATTTTCAACTCTCAGGACTGGTATCTCTCTCTCTCTCTCCTCTCTCTCTCTCTCTCTCTCTCTCTCTCTCTCTCTCTCTCTCTCTCTCTCTCTCTCTCTCTCTCTCTCTCTCTCTCTCCTCTCTCTCTCCTCTCTCTCTCTCTCTCTCTCTCTCTCTCTCTCTCTAGCCCTAGTTCTAGCTCAATATGCAGGTTTAACCTCTAAAATGAAATCTGAATTAATGTCACTCTGGTCATGGAACGAGGGTGTTCCAACAGAGCATGATACATACAGTAGCCCATGACACTTGCATATATACGAGTAAGGAAAAATGCATTACCAATACTATTCATGGAACTGTGAAATTACCATTCCAAGACTAATACAAATGGGACGCGCCACTGATCAGATATATAAAATCAATGCCAATACTGACACTATGACAGGAAATCAGCTTCACATAAAATAAATAACCAATAAATATATTTTTTAAAAGTAAATTATCTTGAATGGGCCGATATTTAGTAGCTATTCTCTACTATATTTGAAATTCAGCTTCGAGCTGGGATCATAAAATCGTAATTGTTGTTGTGTTAGGGGAACAGACTTTATTCTCTATTTTTATGCTTTTCCTCATCTGTTACACATGCTCCTATCTAACCTATTTGTATTTCTTTTCGTGTTTTAAGTTCCCTTTTCTAAGTTCATCTCTCCATCTCTCTTAGTGTTTGTCTAATTACATTAACACTTGAAAGATTCCTTTTATTACATATATCATATTTTCCGCTTCATCGGCATGTATTTTGCAGCTGAAATTAAATTTACATGATGTGTAAGGAATGTTCAGTCAAATGCTACTATCCCTATGCATTCCGTCTCATTCTTAACATCTATTAAATAAAAAATATAGTATTAAAAATACTCTAGAAGCAATTTAGATATGTAAGGCATTGCAAGTTAAATATTACTTTGAAAATAATTCTATATGCCATATTTACATTACCTCATCTATAAGTTTATATACGATTCCATGCGTCAAGATATAAAGATAATCCATAACGAAGTCATCTTATTATACGAAAACAATCAAAACCACTTTAATTCCTCCCTTATGTGGTAGAGAAGGGATGATTATATAGGCAGGAGTCGAGGAAAATATGATTTGCCACTGCCTAAAGGAAGACACACTCATAGAATATGAGTACATTATTAGCTTGAAGTTAAAATACATATATATATATATATATATATATATATATATATATATATATATATATATATATATATATATATATATATATATATATATATATATATATATATATATATAATATACATATAATATACATATAATACATATATACATATATATACATCATATACATATATACATATATACATATATATATATATATATATATATATATATATATATATATATATATATATATATATATATATATATATATATATATATATATATATATATATATATATATATATATATATATATATATATATATATATATATATATATATATATATACATATATAAATATATATATATATATATATATATATATATATATATATATATATATATATATATATATATATATATATATATATATATATATATATATATATATATATATATATAAATATATATATATATATATATATATATATAGATATATACGTATATACGTATATACGTGTATATAGGCATATACACATATGCACATATATATATATATATATATATATATATATATATATATATATATATATATATATATATATATATATATATATATATATATATATATATATATATATATATATATATATATATATATATATATATATATATAAATATATATATATATATATATATATATATATTATATATATATATATATATATATATATATATATATATATATATATATATATATATATATATATATATATATATATATATATATATATATATATATATATATATATATATATATATATATATATATATATATATATATATATACATAATATATATATATATATATATATATATATATATATATATATATATATATATATATATATATATATATATATCAAATAAGCACATTACATATGTGAAAACATGAATCATTTTTTACCCCGACCGGGACTCGAACCTAGGACTTATGATTACTAAGTCAAGGCGCTACCACTACACCACAGAAGGTTAAAAGGAACCCAACCTTATAGCTTATATCTGCTATACTTAGGAATGAACGCATTCTAACTGAATGCCACTATGTTCATATTACAGATTCCCCAACCTCACTCGTGGCTTCATTTTAGCATTTAATTCAAATCCCAATCTCATTCGGGCCATGAAATGATCAAATAAGCACATTACATATGTGAAAACATGAATCATTTTTTACCCCGACCGGGACTCGAACCTAGGACTTATGATTACTAAGTCAAGGCGCTACCACTACACCACAGAAGGTTAAAATGAAGCCACGAGTGAGGTTGGGGAATCTGTAATATGAACATAGTGGCATTCAGTTAGAATGCGTTCATTCCTAAGTATAGCAGATATAAGCTATAAGGTTGGGTTCCTTTTAACCTTTTGTGGTGTAGTGGTAGCGCCTTGACTTAGTAATCATAAGTCCTAGGTTCGAGTCCCGGTCGGGGTAAAAAATGATTCATATATATATATATATATATATATATATATATATATATATATATATATATATATATATATATATATATATATATATATATATATATATATATATGCAAAATAAACTCTCTCTCTCTCTCTCTCTCTCTCTCTCTCTCTCTCTCTCTCTCTCTCTCTCTCTCTCTCTCTCTCTCTCTCTCTCTCTCTCTCTCTCTCTCTCTCTCTCTAAGATAAAAAGTATTTATATTTTATGAGTATGAAAATGTTCATTTTCAGATAACGAAATGAGCTGTGTCTTTTCAGAGCAAAAACATATATCTCTTTTAATACTAATGAAACAGGAATCATCTAGTAGCTTATGACATTCGCACACTTACGAATGTGCAATGATAGGTTAGCGATACATTTCATGAATATGTGATTGCCATTCCCAGAGTATTCCAGATGGAAAGCTTCATCCATCCTGAATATGAAATCAATATCAGGGCTTTTGCTCAGACAGGAAATCAGCTTCGCATAAAATGTATCACCAATAAATATGTTCTATCCAAGTAAGGTATCTTGCAATGGTCCGATATTTAGAAACACGGGCAATAGAGACCAAAATAATTCTCAATGTAAGTAAAAATATATAGAAAGAGTAACAGGAAACTTGTCACATCTGTTGATGTGAAGTTAGCCATTGTTGGCTATATTTGGAATTTAGCTTTTGTGTTGAGATTGAAAAATCGCAATTGCCATTTGTGCTGGGAGGCTAGTTTTCATTCTTTTATTTCTATTTTTTCCTCATCTCTCATACATGCTCATTTATTCCCCATTCCTTACTTTTCTCGTGATTTTAGTTCTTTCTTTATATCTCTCATAGTTTCTTCTCTGCTATTATGCCCCACCACATCAAATTTTGATAAATCTTTTTATTGCTTATTTTCATCTTCCCATTTATCGGCGGCTATTTTGTGGAAGAAATTACAGTTAAAGGCTGCATAAGTATTGGTAAGCCAAATACTGCATTTCCACAGAGTCCTTCTCATACTTAACATTTAGATGGAATGAAATTAATAATAAAAAAAAATTTAGAAGCAATTTTGATATTTAGGGCTTTGCTATATATATATATATATATATATATATATATATATATATATATATATATATATATATATATATATATATATATATATATATATATATATATATATATATATATATATATATATATATATATATATATATATATATATATATATATATATTGACATTAATATACATGTATTTACAAAAATAAGATTATCTCACTTATAGGCTTACATAAGGCTCCATTCGCTATATAAATATGAACTGAAACGATGCCCTCTTCTTCGCTCTCAAGCGACACAATGACTCCAATTTCTCTCTAATATGGTCGAAGAGGGATGGCAATATGCACTGTAGGAGAGGGAAAGATGATTTATCAATGCCTAAAGAAAGATATACTCATTCATATTCTAGGTCATAGAATATGAAAAAGATATTAGCTGCTAGTGACAAGCTACAAACACAGACACACAGACACTTCTCTCGGTGTGTATCTAATCGTGGGTACATGAGGGCACGCGAATGTGTGTGTGTGTGTGTGCGCGCGCGCAATAGCGAGCTTTTGCGTGTTTGTGTAGATACATGTAACAAATAACTTCCTTCTAAGCAGAAATCGAAATTACATCAAAGAGGTTTATCATCAGAAGAAGACATTGAACGCTCAGTCCCTTCTCGCTCATGTTGAGGAAATAATAATGCTAACAAAAGACTACAACATAGACATCCTCTGTGTAAGTGAAACTTGGCTTCCTCCTACAACTGAAAATAAATATGTGAATATCCCAGAGCTTAAAATTTTTCGCAATGACCATGGCCGAAGGTGTGGGGTCTATATTTATGTTAGAAATTATTTTAGTGCATCAGAAATAACCACAGGTCTAGAAAAAACTGAAGAGCTCGAAGATATTTGGATCACTGTGCAGTATCAGAAATTTCCATCTTTCATTGTAGGGTGTGTTTACCGTCACCCTAAAGCACTTTCCAGTTCATTCAGTCATCTACTAGAAATATTCGATAGATAGATGGATGAGTGGATGGATGTATGCATGGATGGACGGATAGATAGATAGATAGATATTCTGAGCGATATCATCTGCTTCGCCTGAATTAAATTGATAGAGAGAGAGATGGATGGATGGAGGGAGAGCTTGTGAGAGAGAGAGAGAGAGAGAGAGAGAGAGAGAGAGAGAGAGAGAGAGAGAGAGAGAGAGAGAGAGAGAGAGAGAGAGAGAGAGAGAGAGAGAGAGAGAGAGAGAGAGAGAGAGAGAGAGATAAAACTATCAGGAGAGGTAGCTACATAGATAGATAGATAGATAGATAGATAGATAGATAGATGGATGAATGGATGGATATATGGATAGATGGATGTATAGATAGATAGATTGAGAGATTAATTGATGTTCCAAGCAATATTATCTGCTTCGCGTGAATTAAACAAATAGATGGATGGATGGATGGATGGAGAACATGAGTGAAAGAGAGAGAGAGAGAGAGAGAGAGAGAGAGAGAGAGAGAGAGAGAGAGAGAGAGAGAGAGAGAGAGAGAGAGAGAGAGAGAGAGAGAGAGAGAGAGAGAGTAGACTGAAAGTTGCAGTATGAAGGCAATGGGTTGCTGGATGTACTGTTACAGATGTTGCATGCAAATGAATGCACTTGTTTAGAGAATTGCAAACCCAAATTAAAGATGTAATTGTGGTATTTTTCCTGGATCAACTGTCAGACGTCAGATATATAAAAAGATGACAACATAGGAAAATAGTTAGCTGTTAATTTTGCACTTTGATATGTAGGAGGGTAGTTTAGGTATTAGAGATGAAGAAATGAGTGAACTTATATTTACAGACATTATTTTTTACAAGATTTTTACCCTATGGACATAAAAGTATTAACGAAATAAAAGCTTCATTTTCAGTACAGAAAGTACAAATATAATATGGAAATTAATAAACAATGTAGAAAACGTATTTCTATTGTTGTAAGAACAAGCACTATTAATTTTTAAATGTCACCAAAGTCGTACTTATATATTCATTCTATATAGGTGCAGCATGAGTGTATAATTGGGTCTAGAGTAAAGCTGAATGTAATTGTGGCTTGATATTTGGTCAATTAGTGTTCCACGCTAGCCAATTACTTGGTATGAATATTGTATGTCATAGCCATTAAAATAAATGGAATTAGTTTAGAAAGATGCACGACACAAAGGAAACAAGTACCAAAGAACTAAACTTGAGGTGTAAAGAGAGTTGAACATAAAGATAAGAATATGTATTTGCCAATGCGTGACAAGAAAGGGGCGTGACTGTGGTCCAAAGGGTTCTGAAACAAAAAGTGGACAGACAATATGATGGAATGACAGTGGATCTGCAAACTGCAGAAACTGGTGCAACTTGTAAAATATTTTAAAGAATGGTTACTTGACAGCCAGGCAGTTTTTCGTCTATCACTTGTCAATCGAGAATTGAGAGACAATGTGACAGAAAGTCAGAGGATCTGAAAAACGTAGGACTACTCCAGTATGCAAGATGTTTTAAAAATGCGTAGTTCACAGTTTATCTGTTGTTTGAATACCCCTAAGATCTAGGTTATCTTCTGGACGGAAAATTGTTTGATTGCCTACTGCTGAAGGGACTGAATACCAAGTGCCCAATGGACAATTACGTTATAGGGACAACTTCCCACTGGAAATATGCCTAATTGTTTTCATAAAGCCTAAGATAGACTAGCCTAACCAAACCTAAGCTAACGAAACCTAACGTAACATAGGGCAATTGCCACTACCGGGCAATTGTTTATCAGCCATTTATCCTCATTGGGTAAATGTCTGTAATGCAGCGGACAATCGGGCAGTTGACCGTTGGGCAGATGTTCATCAGGCACTTGTCAGTTGGGCAGTTGTCTAGATGCCTTAAAAATAAAGTAGAAATTGACTGAACAACGCCATGAGAAAAGATGGGATGGGAAAAAACAAAAATGGAATAAGAAAGACAATGACTAGTAGAATCGGTCTATGCAAAAACTGAGGTATTGAATCAGTTTAGAGACCCATAAGTAGAATGCAAGCGATTTCTAATTCAAGCAGGAACTGACTGAGCAAGTTGGTGATATTCATATATGCTTTATTGAAGGACGAGCTTGTATATGTTCATAAGATGGAAAAAGCTATTGTCCTAAGAGCAAAAGACTTATGAACCAACAGTTATGAGCAACCAATGAACTTACTGACCTGTAAAATAAAGCAACACCTACATTAAAGCCACAAGAGAGAGAGAGAGAGAGAGAGAGAGAGAGAGAGAGAGAGAGAGAGAGAGAGAGAGAGAGAGAGAGAGAGAGAGAGAGAGAGAGAGAGAGAGAGAGAGAGAGAGAGAGAGAGAGAGAGAGAGAGAGAGAGAGAGAGAGAGAGAGAGAGAGAGAGAGGCTAAAGTAAATTCATATTGAAAAAATCCTTTGAAAGAACTCCAGAAAAGAATAATCAAGGGACAATGAAATAATTAAGGGACTAACGAGCTGAAGGATTAAGAAACTTGTTGAGGAGGAAAAGATTTTTTCCAAGCACTAAAAGCATGAACTGTAACTATTCTAATCCTAATTCAAGAAAGTTTTCCAAAAAATGATACCTTGCATCTTCTGAAGGTTATGTTAAAAATAATCTCATTTTTATTTCCCCATCATTTTCCAAGAAAGTAATAATAATTGTCCATGATTTTTCCATAGTTTCATTAATTCAGCTTTCACATGATTTCAACAACTATTTATTTTTAAAATTGTGGGAGATTCTCTTTGCATGGGTTATATCAATATCCTTGTGCTTATAAATTTAGATTCTTCTGGATTAAGTACACACACACGCACACGCACATGCATATTTACATGTATGTATGTATGTATGTATGTATGAATGCATATGTATATGTGGGTGACTGAGTGTGTGTAAATTCATAATTGCAATTACCTAGTTGTACTTACGTATGTATGCATGTATGTGTGTGTGCATGCGTGTGTGCGTGTGCGTGTAGTCATGTAGGCAGGCAGGGATGGATGGATGGATGCAGGTATGTATGTATGTATGCATGCATGCATGTAGCATGTAGGTATGCATTGAGGTATGTGGGTTTGCATGCATGCAGGCATGTAGAGAAGCATGCATACTGGCATCTAGGTATGCATGCATGACTGCATGCAAGTATGCAGGCATGAATGCATGCCCACTTAGCTCGAGGGTCTGCCCCTCTCTTTTTTATCTCTTACTTTATTTAATTTTCGTGCTTTTCCCTCCAATTCCCTTATATCCTTAATCCCTCCCTTTTTTTCCCCTCCTATCCCATCCCATCCTAAAACAAAAAAAAAACTATAAAAAAAATGCATGCTGGTATGCATGAATGCTGGTATGCAGGTATGGTGATATGCAGGTATGTGTGTATGCAGGTATGTACGTATGTACGCACGCACGCTAGCACGCACGGATGTATCTATGTATGTCATTACGTAATTGTAATTACCTAATTGTGCTTACGGGAAAGAACCCAAAGCTCGTATCTTCCCGTCTCCTGGTCGGTTCCATTTTTTACTTCGTAATACTTATCATACTTGTCATTAAAACTATGGATTAAGTTAGCATTAGCTACCTGCTTGATTAACGAATTCCAGTTATGAGCTACTCTTACACTAAAAAAAAAATACTTCCTTACATCATGCAAAGAAGTTTCCTTACGAAGCTTTAAACTATAACCTCTAATTCTAGTGCCAGCCATATAAAGATATCAATCCTTATCCACTCTGTCGTAACCATGAAGGAATTTAAAAACCGTCTCCATATTCCCCATCATTCTTCTAACTTCGAGTGATTTTAAGTCTAATTCCCTCAGCCTCGGCTTATAATTGAGATTGCGTATTTCTGGCACCAGTTTCGTGGCCTGTCTTTGAACTTTTTCCAGCTTAAGTACGTGCTTTCTCTACTGTGGATTTCAAAAAGGGGCTGCATATTCAAGCTTTGGCCTAACATACGTTACATAAATATTTCTGAACACTTTCATTGTCCATGTGCTTGAAGGCTACATTTACATTTGCTTAGATAGCATATGCTGCCCTTCCTATGCCATTTATATGCATTCTGGAGACAAATCTGCCTGTATGTTAACTCCTAAATCTCTCTCATTTTCTGTCTCTTGAAGCTCTGCTCTTGCTATTGAGTATTCTAGCTTGGGCCTTCTTGCATGTATACTCATTCTCATTACCTTACATTTAGAAGTATT
>JAXCGZ010023636.1:17500-31548 GCA_037179515.1 Halocaridina rubra
GAAGGGGGGGGGGGCTAAATATAGAGCCCTCCTGCTCTACCATGCCGTCGATGGGGGATAGGACAGTTAGGGTCAGGTAAGCAGGCGGCCAAACAAATACATCTTGAAACTTTCCACACATTCCTTCAAAGTGATTCAGGGAGAAGCGAGCAGTGAATGGGGGGAGTAACTGGGGGTTGTAAACAGAAAGAGAAAGAGAGCGAGCAAGGTGCATGAACGCCAGAGTGAGCATGGGGGAGAGTGTGTGAGTGCAACCAGCCTGAGTGGAAGAAAGGGGATTGCTTGTGGGGTGGAATTAAGAGACTCTCGTTTAAGAATAGGATAGGGAAAAAGTGTACTGGAGATATGTATGAAGAGGTTGTTAAAGACATTAAAGGGGTCAAATGTTTGATAGTCAACGTAGTACCATCCCTCCTGCAAGGTTATGACCAAGGTGCAGTTTCAAGTGGGGAGCAAACCCACCGTGTTTTGATAGCTTCCTTACCTAGCTTGTGTGATGAATGTTCGTTTTTGATTTCCAAGAGAGATGTAACAGATCATGGACACAAATTTATGAATGAGGTCTACGCAGAATTATGTAAATTGGTCAGAGTGGATCATGTTCCTGTATTTAACAATGACGAGTTTGATCCGGATAGAACAAAATATAGGTAAATAGATAAATAAATGAATTACCTATATACATATATGTAAAAGTCTCAGAAACTTAATTTTAGTTTATTCCCGTGTATTCAAGCCTTGATGTTTTTCTAACTAATAATATTTAAGTAATGAAAGCTTCAGTGCCTCTTTTAGAAGTGGTATATAGATATAAGAGAAATAGTTACCCCAGTTTTAGTAAAGTAAAGGTCATTTTGTCATTTAAGAGTATTTTTGGATAATAATTACTCACAAACAGTATTTTTATTTTAATTGGGTACTATAGCAATTTCTATTTTGCTAGTAATGAGCATTATTGAAGTGTTGTCTATTAAATGAAACTATAATTTCTTTTTATAGTAGTATACTAATTGTACTCTGTAATTTATTAATAACTACATAATGCAGTTGTGAATACTTAATTAGACAGTTCTTTATCTGCTAATTGAAGTTCTTTAATTAGAATGATTGTTGTGAGAATAGATTTCTCTTTTGAATTTTTTCGTTTTGTAAATCATATGATTTATATATTGGGTGTACCCTTGAAAATGAATTTGAAATGAATTTTTCAGGTAACTTTGTTATGTATTAAAAAGCATAAGGTAATTTGATATGCAATACAGAGTACAAGGTAAACTGATAAAGTAATAGTTTTGCTTATGGCCTATAAGTATATGTCTTAGCTAGTTTCAATATTGATAATATAAACCCTTGTGATTCATACTGTTTATAGATGTGCTTAACTACTATTCATATTTTGTTTTTTTATCTATTATCTCTGTGGATGATATCCATCCTTCCTTTTGTTGCAAGTTAAGTTCTCTCCAGAGAAGAATTTTTCTGGAATAGGTTGTGGGGAGCGATGTATAGATCACGCACCCTGTGTACAAACAGGGAGTTTTCAGGTGCCCTTTCTCTGCTATTGAGAGTAGAGCTACATTTCCTCAGAAATCCTGCATCGTTGCAGCAACACCCACACCAAATGTTATTGGATATTTCCCAAGTGGGGGTTTCTTTTGGAACTTTTGAATCTTATTGGTGGTGGCATGAGTGCAAGCCATACCAGCCTCCTCTTAATATGTGTATTGAATGACCCGAGGTTTTGAATTCGTCAAGTACTTTGGCTAGCCATGCATAGTATAGTAGACCTTTCCTAGAAAAGTAACGTTAACTGGACGGTGGCACTGAGGCCTAGGAGAAATATGTAGCTTCTCAATAAACTAAGTGTTGAGCATCATCTCTTGTCTATCACCCACAACCATGTTTGAGGAATGGCATAATAATATATGACACACCATTGTACACATACACACACACACGTACATTAGACTGACCAGCATCATTTAAGTATTGCTCCTTAAACTCTGCTAAGTTACCCAAATTTGCATCAAAAGAAAAGAAAATTGGTGGCGTTAGGTGGGTTGCAGGATGTTTCTTTATGCACATGAAAATCTTGAATTGACTGATTCACTGGCTCATTTTTAATAGCTGTGAAAACCAGGAAAGACATGGTTAGATAAGAATTAATTTAATATCCCTTTTTTATCTTTTCCTTTATCATGAACGCCCTTTTGTGCATTTAAGAGTATTGTAGTTACATAAAGGGAGAACCATGGTAGCCGAGTGTTTAGAATATTTAATACAAGAATTACCAAACCTGCAATCGAACCCACTGTGGGGTACTACGAAGGGCAAATTCCCTAATCATTTTTCTCAAGGATCAAATGTTGGATTGTTCCCAGTGACACTCTGAGAAGCCTACCTGGGAGTTAAAATTTTTTAATTTACTTTACACACACACACACACACACACACACACACACACACACACACACACACACACACACACACACACACACACACACACACACACACACACACACACACACACACAGACTAAGTTGAGTGAGGACATAAACAGTGTCACAGTTTTTCCTAAGGGCTTCAGAATACTAAGGGTCGAAAGATCTGAGAGGACTGGTGGAGGGATAGCACTGCTCATAAGTGAGAGGATTCAAGTTGAAGAGATAAACTTGGCTATAGAAAGTGAGTTCAGGGAATTTCTTGTTGCTCGCATAAATACTGGGTCAGAGAGCATTATAATAACTGTTGTATACAACCCACCAAGGAACCAAAATAGGCTTGAAATTTATGAGGAAAGTCATATAGGTACGATTGAAGTCATAAACTCAGTTGTTAACATGGCGCGGGAGAAAAAATGTAGGATTTTGATTATGGGAGACTTTAATCATAAAGAGATAGATTGGATAAATCTTGACCCACACAGTGGTGAGGACTCCTTTGGGGCAAGATTCCTTGATTGCGTACAAGGGAATTTCCTACACCAACATGTAATGGAACCAACAAGAGCCAGGGGTGGGGATGAGCCATCACTACTTGATCTGGTGTTCACAGATAATGTGTTGGATATTGAAAATATTGAGTATGAACCACCAATTGGAAAGAGTGACCACTGTGTGTTGTTGATGGAGTATATCATTGAAGACATTCTTCCTGAGAGTAGAGGCACTGAGGACATGAGGAGGAACTATCAGAAAGGAGATTACATCAAAATGAATGAGCTTTTTGCAGTTATTGACTGGAGAACCTTATTTTACAACAAATCTGTACAAGAAATGTATGACATCTTTTGTGAGAAATATGGGAAGATAGTAGATTGCTGCATACCTGTCACCAAAGTAGGTGTAATTCATGCCAGAGAGAAATGGTTCGATAATGGGTGTAAAAGAGCTAAGGAGTGGAGAGACAAATGCTGGAAAAGGTATAGGAGGAGAAAAAACATAAATGCCTGGCAAACCTACAAAAGAGCAAGAAATGACTACCTAAGTAAAAGGAGAGAGGCAGAGAAAGATTATGAGAGGGACATCACCAGGAAGGCTAAAGAAAATCCCAAGCTTTTCCACAGCTTTATCAGAGGAAAACTGAAGGTAAAAGAACAGGTTTTAAGGCTAAAGAGAGCGGATGGAAGCATCACTGAGACGGACGAAGAGATCTGCAAAGAATTGAACAAGGAGTTTCAGTCAGTATTTACAGTAGAAAATACCCGACCCCCTCAGATTGCAGTGATAGAAGCTCAAGGGCCGGTATTAGAGAACATCAACCTTACAGCCACAGAGGTATGCAAAGCGCTGATGGATTTAGATGTTCATAAAGCTACAGGTCCTGATGACATATCCCCTCATGTGCTTAAAAAATGCGCAAACACAATATCAGTGGCACTAAGTATCATATTTAAGGAGTCATTGGAGTCGGGGGAGATTCCAAGATGCTGGAAACAAGCAAATGTGATACCTATCTTCAAAAAGGGAAGGAGGGATACGGCTCTGAACTATAGACCAGTTTCCTTGACCAGCATAGTTTGCAAAGTTATGGAGAAACTACTAAGGAAACATATCTCTCTTCACTTGGAATCCTTCAACTTTTTGTCAGTGAGGCAACATGGCTTCAGAGAAGGAAGATCAACAGTAACAAACTTATTAGAATTTTATGATGAGGTAAGCCAAATCTTACAGGAAAGAGAGGGCTGGGCAGATTGCATATTCCTAGACTTCCAGAAAGCGTTTGACACTGTTCCACATGGGAGACTTATTAGGAAGCTGCAATCAATGGCTAGAATAGGTGGAAATGTCTTGGAATGGATAAAAACTTACTTAGAAGGAAGGGAACAGAGGGTTAGAGTAAGACACTCAGTGTCTGAATGGAGAAGAGTTAGTAGTGGAGTTCCACAGGGTTCAGTTTTAGAGCCACTTTTGTTCCTTGTATATGTAAATGACCTACCAGAGTCTGTAAATTCATTCATGAATATGTTTGCAGATGATGCAAAGATTGTGAAGAAAGTAAAAAACGAGAACAATGGTAGAGAACTTCAGGAGGATCTAAATAATCTGCATGAGTGGTCAGAAAAGTGGCTAATGAAATTCAATACCTCAAAATATAAGGTAATGAGAATGGGTACAAGTGCAAGAAGGCCCAAGCTTGACTACTCGGTGGCTGGAGTACAACTTCAGGAGACAGAAAATGAGAGAGATCTAGGAGTAAACTTATTGGCAGATTTGTCTCCAGAAATACATATAAATGGCGTAGTAAGGGCAGCATATGCATTCTTATCAAATGTAAGGGTAGCCTTCAGGCACATGGACAAGGAAATGTTGAGAAATATTTATGTAACCTATGTGAGGCCAAAACTCGAATATGCAGCCCCCTTTTGGAATCCGCACTTGAAAAAGCACATAGCTAAGCTTGAAAAAGTTCAAAGACATGCCACGAAACTGGTGCCAGAAATACGCAATCTCGGTTATGATGAGAGGCTGAGGGAATTAGACTTGCCATCACTCGAAGCTAGAAGAGTAAGGGGGGATATGGTGACAGTCTTTAAATTCCTTCATGGTTCTGATAGAGTGGATAGGGATCGATATTTCGATATGGCTGGCTCTAGAACTAGAGGTCATAGTTTGAAGCTTCGGAAGAAAACTTGTTTGCAGGATGTAAGGAAATACTTTTTCAGTGTAAGAGTAGTTGATAATTGGAATTCGCTAAGCGAGGAGGTAGTTAATGCTACCTCAATCCATAGTTTTAAGGACAGGTATGATAAGTATCACTAAGTCTAAAAATGGAACCGATCAGGAGACGGGAAGATACGAGCTTTGGGCTCTTTCCCGTAAACACAATTAGGTAATCACAATTAGGTAATCTCACACACACACACACACACACACACACACACACATACACACATACACACATACACACATACATACATACATATATATATATATATATATATATATATATATATATATATATATATATATATATATATATATATATATATATATATATATATATATATATATATATATATATATATATATATATATATATATATATATATATATATATATATATATATATATATATATATATATATATATATATATATATATATATATACATATATATATACATATATATATATATATATATATATATATATATATATATATATATATATATATATATATATATATATATATATATATATATATATATATATATATATATATATATATATATATATATATATATATATATATATATATATATATATATATATATATATATATATATATATATATATATATATATATATATATATATATATATATATATATATATATATATATATATATATATATATATATATATATATATATATATATATATATATATATATATATATATATATATATATATATATATATATATATATATATATATATATATATATATATATATATATATATATATATATATATATATATATATATATATATATATATATATATATATATATATATATATATATATATATATATATATATATATATATATATATATATATATATATATATATATATATATATATATATATATATATATATATATATATATATATATATATATATATATATATATATATATATATATGTATATATATGTATACATATGTATACATATGTATACATATGTATATATATATATATATATATATATATATATATATATATATATATATATATATATATATATATATATATATATATATATATATATATATATATATATATATATATATATATATATATATATATATATATATATATATAGATATATATATATATAGATATATATATATATAGATATATATATATATATATATATATATATATATATATATATATATATATATATATATATATATATATATATATATATATATATATATATATATATATATATATATATATATATATATATATATATATATATATATATATATATATATATATATATATATATATATATATATATATATATATATATATATATATATATATATATATATATATATATATATATATATATATATATATATATATATATATATATATATATATATATATATATATATATATATATATATATATATATATATATATATATATATATATATATATATATATATATATATATATATATATATATATATATATATATATATATATATATATATATATATATATATATATATATATATATATATATATATATATATATATATATATATATATATATATATATATATATATATATATATATATATATATATATATATATATATATATATATATATATATATATATATATATATATTTATTTATATAAACACATCTATACCAGGCCGCACAGATGGTTTTCGGATCTATACTCCATCTGTTACATTCTCTCTCAGTGCTTTTGCCTTTTTGGTTTTAGGAGTCTTTGTATCCTACACCTGTCTAGTTTCATTCTTCAGTGCCTTTTATATTGTTTCCATGCCTTTTTTCTTAAGAATCACCCCTTTCGCTTTATTATCTTTACTTCCGATTCTCTTTGAATCTCATGTTTTGTCTCTCAAGGTAGCTTTTCCTACTTGGTATAAAAGAATTTATAATTGCTTCAAACTTTCTCTGTCACTTTTATCCTTTTTCTTTAGCATACCTCCTACAGCTATCATTGCATTAGCTTTATTGTTTACGGTATACATGACTCCAAACAAACAATTAAGGACTGAAGAGCAATTAAGAAAAAAACTCTATAAATGCAGTTAAATTCAGCTTTATTCTAAAACCACTTGTGAACTAATCCAGCATTTAATTTTTACTTATATGTAAGGATGACAGTGGTGGTACATTGACTTTTTGTCAGAAGTAAATACAGAGGAGGGGATTCCAAGTCACCTCTCTACGCCCAGTTAAGTCGACTTTTAAAACACGCAGGGGAATACAGAAGAAGTATTCTAGCCTCCTCCCTAAGGGGGACAACAACATTATGCTGTTGTTGCTTAGATCTTCAAAGAATTAACTGCCGAAGGCAAGGCATTCAGTATTTGATTTATATATTGTGTACTGGAGATAACGCTTTTGTTGTAAACACTTAGTTCCACATGACAACTTTCTCATGATAATGCTTCGTTAAATGCCCACACATGTTCTTGTTATGTAAGTGTGTACATAAATACACGTATCTATGCATGCATAAAAAAGCAACCTGCATAGACACCTATCCATGCACTGCATCCATTCACACACATGTAAGTATGCACAAACGCCTCCCTCCTCCTCTACATACATAAATACACATATATGCACACCCGCATGCACATGAATTCATGCATGCATCCATACACACGCAAGCATGCATGCAAGAGCAAGAACACACATATTCGCACTCACACACAGGCAGTCAGTCAGGCAGATAGACATGCACACACACACACACACTAAGGGTCGAAAGATCTGAGAGGACTGGTGGAGGGATAGCACTGCTCATAAGTGAGAGGATTCAAGTTGAAGAGATAAACTTGGCTATAGAAAGTGAGCTCAGGGAATTTCTTGTTGCTCGCATAAATACTGGGTCAGAGAGCATTATAATAACTGTTGTATACAACCCACCAAGGAACCAAAATAGGCTTGAAATTTATGAGGAAAGTCATATAGGTACGATTGAAGTCATAAACTCAGTTGTTAACATGGCGCGGGAGAAAAAATGTAGGATTTTGATTATGGGAGACTTTAATCATAAAGAGATAGATTGGATAAATCTTGACCCACACAGTGGTGAGGACTCCTTTGGGGCAAGATTCCTAGATTGCGTACAAGGGAATTTCCTACACCAACATGTAATGGAACCAACAAGAGCCAGGGGTGGGGATGAGCCATCACTACTTGATCTGGTGTTCACAGATAATGTGTTGGATATTGAAAATATTGAGTATGAACCACCAATTGTAAAGAGTGACCACTGTGTGTTGTTGATGGAGTATATCATTGAAGACATTCTTCCTGAGAGTAGAGGCACTGAGGACATGAGGAGGAACTATCAGAAAGGAGATTACATCAAAATGAATGAGCTTTTTGCTGTTATTGACTGGAGAACCTTATTTTACAACAAATCTGTACAAGAAATGTATGACATCTTTTGTGAGAAATATGGGAAGATTGTAGATTGCTGCATACCTGTCACCAAAGTAGGTGTAATTCATGCCAGAGAGAAATGGTTCGATAATGGGTGTAAAAGAGCTAAGGAGTGGAGAGACAAATGCTGGAAAAGGTATAGGAGGAGAAAAAACATAAATGCCTGGCAAACCTACAAAAGAGCAAGAAATGACTACCTAAGTAAAAGGAGAGAGGCAGAGAAAGATTATGAGAGGGACATCACCAGGAAGGCTAAAGAAAATCCCAAGCTTTTCCACAGCTTTATCAGAGGAAAACTGAAGGTAAAAGAACAGGTTTTAAGGCTAAAGAGAGCGGATGGAAGCATCACTGAGACGGACGAAGAGATCTGCAAAGAATTGAACAAGGAGTTTCAGTCAGTATTTACAGTAGAAAATACCCCACCCCCTCAGATTGCAGTGATAGAAGCTCAAGGGCCGGTATTAGAGAACATCAACCTTACAGCCACAGAGGTATGCAAAGCGCTGATGGATTTAGATGTTCATAAAGCTACAGGTCCTGATGACATATCCCCTCATGTGCTTAAAAAATGCGCAAACACAATATCAGTGGCACTAAGTATCATATTTAAGGAGTCATTGGAGTCGGGGGAGATTCCAAGATGCTGGAAACAAGCAAATGTGATACCTATCTTCAAAAAGGGAAGGAGGGATACGGCTCTGAACTATAGACCAGTTTCCTTGACCAGCATAGTTTGCAAAGTTATGGAGAAACTACTAAGGAAACATATCTCTCTTCACTTGGAATCCTTCAACTTTTTGTCAGTGAGGCAACATGGCTTCAGAGAAGGAAGATCAACAGTAACAAACTTATTAGAATTTTATGATGAGGTAAGCCAAATCTTACAGGAAAGAGAGGGCTGGGCAGATTGCATATTCCTAGACTTCCAGAAAGCGTTTGACACTGTTCCACATGGGAGACTTATTAGGAAGCTGCAATCAATGGCTAGAATAGGTGGAAATGTCTTGGAATGGATAAAAACTTACTTAGAAGGAAGGGAACAGAGGGTTAGAGTAAGACACTCAGTGTCTGAATGGAGAAGAGTTAGTAGTGGAGTTCCACAGGGTTCAGTTTTAGGGCCACTTTTGTTCCTTGTATATGTAAATGACCTACCAGAGTCTGTAAATTCATTCATGAATATGTTTGCAGATGATGCAAAGATTGTGAAGAAAGTAAAAAACGAGAACAATGGTAGAGAACTTCAGGAGGATCTAAATAATCTGCATGAGTGGTCAGAAAAGTGGCTAATGAAATTCAATACCTCAAAATATAAGGTAATGAGAATGGGTACAAGTGCAAGAAGGCCCAAGCTTGACTACTCGGTGGCTGGAGTACAACTTCAGGAGACAGAAAATGAGAGAGATCTAGGAGTAAACTTATTGGCAGATTTGTCTCCAGAAATACATATAAATGGCGTAGTAAGGGCAGCATATGCATTCTTATCAAATGTAAGGGTAGCCTTCAGGCACATGGACAAGGAAATGTTCAGAAATATTTATGTAACCTATGTGAGGCCAAAACTCGAATATGCAGCCCCCTTTTGGAATCCGCACTTGAAAAAGCACATAGCTAAGCTTGAAAAAGTTCAAAGACATGCCACAAAACTGGTGCCAGAAATACGCAATCTCGGTTATGATGAGAGGCTGAGGGAATTAGACTTGCCATCACTCGAAGCTAGAAGAGTAAGGGGGGATATGGTGACAGTCTTTAAATTCCTTCATGGTTATGATAGAGTGGATAGGGATCGATATTTCGATATGGCTGGCTCTAGAACTAGAGGTCATAGTTTGAAGCTTCGGAAGAAAACTTGTTTGCAGGATGTAAGGAAATACTTTTTCAGTGTAAGAGTAGTTGATAATTGGAATTCGCTAAGCGAGGAGGTAGTTAATGCTACCTCAATCCATAGTTTTAAGGACAGGTATGATAAGTATCACTAAGTCTAAAAATGGAACCGATCAGGAGACGGGAAGATACGAGCTTTGGGCTCTTTCCCGTAGGATTTTGATTATGGGAGACTTTAATCATAAAGAGATAGATTGGATAAATCTTGACCCACACAGTGGTGAGGACTCATTTGGGGCAAGATTCCTAGATTGCGTACAAGGGAATTTCCTACACCAACATGTAATGGAACCAACAAGAGCCAGGGGTGGGGATGAGCCATCACTACTTGATCTAGTGTTCACAGATAATGTGTTGGATATTGAAAATATTGAGTATGAACCACCAATTGGAAAGAGTGACCACTGTGTGTTGTTGATGGAGTATATCATTGAAGACATTCTTCCTGAGGGTAGAGGCACTGAGGACATGAGGAGGAACTATCCGAAAGGAGATTACATCAAAATGAATGAGCTTTTTGCAGTTATTGACTGGAGAACCTTATTTTGCAACAAATCTGTACAAGAAATGTATGACATCTTTTGTGAGAAATATGGGAAGATAGTAGATTGCTGCATACCTGTCACCAAAGTAGGTGTAATTCATGCCAGAGAGAAATGGTTCGATAATGGGTGTAAAAGAGCTAAGGAGTGGAGAGACAAATGCTGGAAAAGGTATAGGAGGAGAAAAAACATAAATGCCTGGCAAACCTACAAAAGAGCAAGAAATGACTACCTAAGTAAAAGGAGAGAGGCAGAGAGAGATTATGAGAGGGACATCACCAGGAAGGCTAAAGAAAATCCCAAGCTTTTCCACAGCTTTATCAGAGGAAAACTGAAGGTAAAAGAACAGGTTTTAAGGCTAAAGAGAGCGGATGGAAGCATCACTGAGACGGACGAAGAGATCTGCAAAGAATTGAACAAGGAGTTTCAGTCAGTATTTACAGTAGAAAAAACCCCACCCCCTCAGATTGCAGTGATAGAAGCTCAAGGGCCGGTATTAGAGAACATCAACCTTACAGCCACAGAGGTATGCAAAGCGCTGATGGATTTAGATGTTCATAAAGCTACAGGTCCTGATGACATATCCCCTCATGTGCTTAAAAAATGCGCAAACACAATATCAGTGGCACTAAGTATCATATTTAAGGAGTCACTGGAGTCGGGGGAGATTCCAAGATGCTGGAAACAAGCAAATGTGATACCTATCTTCAAAAAGGGAAGGAGGGATACGGCTCTGAACTATAGACCAGTTTCCTTGACCAGCATAGTTTGCAAACTTATGGAGAAACTACTAAGGAAACATATCTCTCTTCACTTGGAATCCTTCAACTTTTTTGTCAGTGAGGCAACATGGCTTCAGAGAAGGAAGATCAACAGTAACAAACTTATTAGAATTTTATGATGAGGTAAGCCAAATCTTAAAGGAAAGAGAGGGCTGGGCAGATTGCATATTCCTAGACTTCCAGAAAGCGTTTGACACTGTTCCACATGGGAGACTTATTAGGAAGCTGCAATCAATGGCTAGAATAGGTGGAAATGTCTTGGAATGGCTAAAAACTTACTTAGAAGGAAGGGAACAGAGGGTTAGAGTAAGACACTCAGTGTCTGAATGGAGAAGAGTTAGTAGTGGAGTTCCACAGGGTTCAGTTTTAGGGCCACTTTTGTTCCTTGTATATGTAAATGACCTACCAGAGTCTGTAAATTCATTCATGAATATGTTTGCAGATGATGCAAAGATTGTGAAGAAAGTAAAAAACGAGAACAATGGTAGAGAACTTCAGGAGGATCTAAATAATCTGCATGAGTGGTCAGAAAAGTGGCTAATGAAATTCAATACCTCAAAATGTAAGGTAATGAGAATGGGTACAAGTGCAAGAAGGCCCAAGCTTGACTACTCGGTGGCTGGAGTACAACTTCAAGAGACAGAAAATGAGAGAGATCTAGGAGTAAACATACTGGCAGATTTGTCTCCAGAAATACATATAAATGGCGTAGTAAGGGCAGCATATGCATTCTTATCAAATGTAAGGGTAGCCTTCAGGCACATGGACAAGGAAATGTTCAGAAATATTTATGTAACCTATGTGAGGCCAAAACTCGAATATGCAGCCCCCTTTTGGAATCCGCACTTGAAAAAGCACATAGCTAAGCTTGAAAAAGTTCAAAGACATGCCACGAAACTGGTGCCAGAAATACGCAATCTCGGTTATGATGAGAGGCTGAGGGAATTAGACTTGCCATCACTCGAAGCTAGAAGAGTAAGGGGGGATATGGTGACAGTCTTTAAATTCCTTCATGGTTATGATAGAGTGGATAGGGATCGATATTTCGATATGGCTGGCTCTAGAACTAGAGGTCATAGTTTGAAGCTTCGTAAGAAAACTTGTTTGCAGGATGTAAGGAAATACTTTTTCAGTGTAAGAGTAGTTGATAATTGGAATTCGCTAAGCGAGGAGGTAGTTAATGCTATCTCAATCCATAGTTTTAAGGACAGGTACGATAAGTATCACTAAGTCTAAAAATGGAACCGATCAGGAGACGGGAAGATACGAGCTTTGGGCTCTTTCCCGTAAACACAATTAGGTAATCACAATTAGGTAATCACACACATGAGTGGTCAGAAAAGTGGCTAATGAAATTCAATACTTCAAAATGTAAGGTAATGAGAATGGGTACAAGTGCAAGAAGGCCCAAGCTTGACCACTCGGTGGCAAGAGTACAACTTCAAGAGACAGAAAGCGAGAGAGATGTAGGAGTAAACATACTGGTAGAGTTGTCTCCAGAAATACATATAAATGGCATAGTAAGGGCAGCATATGCTTTCTTATCAAACGTAAGGATAGCCTTCAGGCACATGGACCAGGAAATGTTCAGACTGTATGTGAGGCCAAAATTTGAATATGCCGCCCCCTTTTAGAATCCGCACTTGAAAAAGCACGTAGCTATGCTTGAAAAAGTTCAAATACATGCCACGAAACTGGTGCCAGAGATACGTAATCACAGTTATGATGGGAGGCTGAGGGAATTTGATTTACCATCACTTGAAGCTAGAAGATTGAGGGGGATATGGTGAGAGTCTTTAAATTCCTTCATGGTTATGATAGAGTAGATAGGGATCGATATTTTGATATGACTGGCTCTAGAACTAGAGGTCATAGTTTGAAGGTTCGTAATAAAACTTCTTTGCAGGATGTAAGGAAGCACTTTTCAGTGTAAAAGTAGTTGATAATTGGAATTCGCTAAGCGAGGAGGTAGTTAATACTAACCCAATCCATAGTTTTAAGGACAGGTATGATAAGTATCACTAAGTACAAAATGGAACCGACCAGGAGACGGGAAGATACGAGCATTGGGCTCTTTCCCGCAAGCACAACTAGTTAATCACACACACACGCACACACACACACACACACACACACACACACACATACACACACACACACACAAACAC
>JAXCGZ010023637.1:0-5000 GCA_037179515.1 Halocaridina rubra
ATATATATATAATATATATATATATATATCTATATATATATAACCAACAACCCCACACCCTACACCTCTACCTTCCCACAACCCCCAACATCTCACCTCACACCACCACCCCCAACAAAAAAACAATAATAATAATACTCTCTCTCATAAACAACCCAACACAAAAACCACAATACACAAAATACCTAAATCACAATATTACATAACACAATCCCCCCCCCCCCCCCCCCCCCCCCCCCCCCCCCCCCCCCCCCCCCCCCCTAAAATCATCAATCCCCCTCCACTACCTCAATCCCCCTAACCCCTCCATCCTCCCATTATCCTCCCACTCCAACTTAACATCATCTCTTATCTTTCCAACTCAATCACCACTCCTACTCCTCTACCTTTTTTCACATTATCCTACAAACCCAAAACATTAACATCACTCTATTCACTTTCACTCACAAACTCACATTATTACACTCCACTCTTACACTAAATCCTAACTTCCTCCCCAATAAATCCTTCATACCTTCCCACAAAAACCTATACCTCTACTAATCACCAATTCCAACTACCTCTCTTCTTACTAACCATACCACCCACCACTAAAACCTTCCTTACATCACCTACACCCACCTACACCCCCATTCCCTCACCTTCTCCTTTCCTCACCTCTCAAATTTCACAAACCCTACCCCCCCCAACTTACCACCCCCAACTTACCACCCCCCCCCCCCCCCCCCCCCCCCCCCCCCCCCCCCCCCCCCCCCCCCCCCCCCCCCCCCCCCACCCACCCACACCCCCCCCCACCCCCCCCCACCCCCCCCACCCCACCCACACACCCCCCCCCACCCCCCCCACCCCCCCCCCCCCCCACCACCCCCCCCCCCCCCACCCCCCCCCCCCCCCACACCCCCACCCCCACCCCCACCCCCCCCCCCCACCACCCACCCACACACCCACACACACACACCCACCACCCACACCACACACCCACACCCCACACCCACACACCCACACACACACACACACCCACACACACACACCCACACACACACACACACACACACACACACACCACACACACACACCACACACACACACACACACACACACACACCCCACACACACACACACACACACACACACACACACACACACACACACACACACACACACACACACACACACACACACACACACACACTAGAAGAGTAAGGGGGGATATGGTGACAGTCTTTAAATTCCTTCATGGTTATGATAGAGTGGATAGGGATCGATATTTCGATATGGCTGGCTCTAGAACTAGAGGTCATAGTTTGAAGCTTCGGAAGAAAACTTGTTTGCAGGATGTAAGGAAATACTTTTTCAGTGTAAGAGTAGTTGAAAATTGGAATTCGCTAAGCGAGGAGGTAGTTAATGCTACCTCAATCCATAGTTTTAAGGACAGGTATGATAAGTATCACTAAGTCTAAAAATGGAACCGATCAGGAGACGGGAAGATACGAGCTTTGGGCTCTTTCCCGTAAACACAATTAGGTAATCACAATTAGGTAATCACACACGGCTCTGAACTATAGACCAGTTTCCTTGACCAGCATAGTTTGCAAAGTTATGGAGAAACTACTAAGGAAACATATCTCTCTTCACTTGGAATCCTTCAACTTTTTGTCAGTGAGGCAACATGGCTTCAGAGAAGGAAGATCAACAGTAACAAACTTATTAGAATTTTATGATGAGGTAAGCCAAATCTTACAGGAAAGAGAGGGCTGGGCAGATTGCATATTCCTAGACTTCCAGAAAGCGTTTGACACTGTTCCACATGGGAGACTTATTAGGAAGCTGCAATCAATGGCTAGAATAGGTGGAAATGTCTTGGAATGGATAAAAACTTACTTAGAAGGAAGGGAACAGAGGGTTAGAGTAAGACACTCAGTGTCTGAATGGAGAAGAGTTAGTAGTGGAGTTCCACAGGGTTCAGTTTTAGGGCCACTTTTGTTCCTTGTATATGTAAATGACCTACCAGAGTCTGTAAATTCATTCATGAATATGTTTGCAGATGATGCAAAGATTGTGAAGAAAGTAAAAAACGAGAACAATGGTAGAGAACTTCAGGAGGATCTAAATAATCTGCATGAGTGGTCAGAAAAGTGGCTAATGAAATTCAATACTTCAAAATGTAAGGTAATGAGAATGGGTACAAGTGCAAGAAGGCCCAAGCTTGACTACTCGGTGGCTGGAGTACAACTTCAAGAGACAGAAAATGAGAGAGATCTAGGAGTAAACATACTGGCAGATTTGTCTCCAGAAATACATATAAATGGCGTAGTAAGGGCAGCATATGCATTCTTATCAAATGTAAGGGTAGCCTTCAGGCACATGGACAAGGAAATGTTCAGAAATATTTATGTAACCTATGTGAGGCCAAAACTCGAATATGCAGCCCCCTTTTGGAATCCGCACTTGAAAAAGCACATAGCTAAGCTTGAAAAAGTTCAAAGACATGCCACGAAACTGGTGCCAGAAATACGCAATCTCGGTTATGATGAGAGGCTGAGGGAATTAGACTTGCCATCACTCGAAGCTAGAAGAGTAAGGGGGGATATGGTGACAGTCTTTAAATTCCTTCATGGTTATGATAGAGTGGATAGGGATCGATATTTCGATATGGCTGGCTCTAGAACTAGAGGTCATAGTTTGAAGCTTCGGAAGAAAACTTGTTTGCAGGATGTAAGGAAATACTTTTTCAGTGTAAGAGTAGTTGATAATTGGAATTCGCTAAGCGAGGAGGTAGTTAATGCTATCTCAATCCATAGTTTTAAGGACAGGTATGATAAGTATCACTAAGTCTAAAATGGAACCGATCAGGAGACGGGAAGATACGAGCTTTGGGCTCTTTCCCGTAAACACAATTAGGTAATCACAATTAGGTAATCACACACACACACACACACACACACACACACACACACACACACACACACACACACACACACACACACACACACACTAAAGGGGAATGTGGCAGTAAAAGAGGCTGTAAAGGTGGTGGCACTGGAAAACATACAAACAGTTGACTATAAAGAGACAGTAATCGAAAAAATGAAAGACGTTGTGATGGAAAGGGCAAACCCACTCATCAGACAGGCACTTGATAAGGAGAAGACAGTGGTAATCTCAGGCATAAGTGAATCCCAGGAGCCAACATGGCAGGGGAGACTTGAAGAAAATAAAGCTAACGTTGTAGACCTGATAAGAAAGCTTGGAGTAGTATGTGGTCCTGAGGATATTGTAAACATACACCAACTAGGTAAATATTCGAGGGAAGGAAAGCCGAGACCAACAAAAGTAACCTTTGAGAGAGGGGAGACATGTAGAGAAATATTGTTGAGAAAAAAAAGTCTAAAAGACCTTCAAGAATGCAAAGAAGTGTTCATTAGACGATACAGAACACAGGAAGAGATGGGAAAGATCAAAAACTTGTTGCAAGAGGCAAGAAGGTTAAATGATGAAAGAAATGAAGAAGAGAAGAAAAATTTTTGTTACAGAATACTTCCAGACAAAGGGGAGATAAAGAAGATAATGACAGAAGATCAGGGGATGGGGCCTCATTAAGACTGTTATACACAAATGCTGATGGATTAGCTGGTAAGGCAGTAGAATTAAAAGATAGGATTCACAACAGTAAGGCAGATATAGTAGCAATTACAGAGACTAAGTTGAGTGAGGACATAAACAGTGTCACAGTTTTTCCTAAGGGCTTCAGAATACTAAGGGTCGAAAGATCTGAGAGGACTGGTGGAGGGATAGCACTTCTCATAAGTGAGAGGATTCAAGTTGAAGAAATAAACTTGGCTATAGAAAGTGAGTTCAGGGAATTTCTTGTTGCTCGCATAAATACTGGGTCAGAGAGCATTATAATAACTGTTGTATACAACCCACCAAGGAACCAAAATAGGCTTGAAATTTATGAGGAAAGTCATATAGGTATGATTGAAGTCATAAACTCAGTTGTTAACATGGCGCGGGAGAAAAAATGTAGGATTTTGATTATGGGAGACTTTAATCATAAAGAGATAGATTGGATAAATCTTGACCCACACAGTGGTGAGGACTCATTTGGGGCAAGATTCCTAGATTGCGTACAAGGGAATTTCCTACACCAACATGTAATGGAACCAACAAGAGCCAGGGGTGGGGATGAGCCATCACTACTTGATCTGGTGTTCACAGATAATGTGTTGGATATTGAAAATATTGAGTATGAACCACCAATTGGAAAGAGTGACCACTGTGTGTTGTTGATGGAGTATATCATTGAAGACATTCTTCCTGAGAGTAGAGGCACTGAGGACATGAGGAGGAACTATCCGAAAGGAGATTACATCAAAATGAATGAGCTTTTTGCAGTTATTGACTGGAGAACCTTATTTTACAACAAATCTGTACAAGAAATGTATGACATCTTTTGTGAGAAATATGGGAAGATAGTAGATTGCTGCATACCTGTCACCAAAGTAGGTGTAATTCATGCCAGAGAGAAATGGTTCGATAATGGGTGTAAAAGAGCTAAGGAGTGGAGAGACAAATGCTGGAAAAGGTATAGGAGGAGAAAAAACATAAATGCCTGGCAAACCTACAAAAGAGCAAGAAATGACTACCTAAGTAAAAGGAGAGAGGCAGAGAGAGATTATGAGAGGGACATCACCAGGAAGGCTAAAGAAAATCCCAAGCTTTTCCACAGCTTTATCAGAGGAAAACTGAAGGTAAAAGAACAGGTTTTAAGGCTAAAGAGACCGGATGGAAGCATCACTGAGACGGACGAAGAGATCTGCAAAGAATTGAACAAGGAGTTTCAGTCAGTATTTACAGTAGAAAATACCCTACCCCCTCAGATTGCAGTGATAGAAGCTCAAGGGCCGGTATTAGAGAACATCAACCTTACAGCCACAGAGGTATGCAAAGCGCTGATGGATTTAGATGTTCATAAAGCTACAGGTCCTGATGACATATCC
>JAXCGZ010023637.1:10000-27500 GCA_037179515.1 Halocaridina rubra
TGGTTATTCAACATTAATAGTAACTTATAAGTAGACATGTAATTAAACTAGCAAATAAGAGGGTTAGACATATAGTTAAATTAAATGTAGCTTTCATAGAAAATAATAATGCTGTAATAAAAATGTTACAATAATGTTAATAATAAAGTAGTAAGTATGCCACTAGATACAGGATCGTTATTATCGGCATCATTTCCATATTTGTTTCCTTACAATGAGAATAATTAGTTCTTAATGAGCAGCAACTATTTGTCCAAAAGAAAACTATATAGTTTGCCTTTGAAAGTTGTGAAAGAGGATGCATTTTTAAGATGCTCTGGAATATTATTCCAGAGTGTTGGCCCTTTGATAGTGATCATCTTTGAACCTCCTTCTGTGTTTGTTCTGTGAATAAAGAGCTCACTGCTCTGTCTTGTGTTGGTTCCCCTTATATCCCTGACTGTTTTTAAATCAAATAGCCAGCTAGGATAATGATGGTCCAAAATTTTGAATACAAAAACATAAATAGCATAAGCGACCTTATTTTCTGCCCGCAGCCACCCAAGTTTATTGAGAGCTGGTGTGATGTGGTCATATTTTCTTATTCCTCCCAGGGCAACTCGAGCTGCAAAATTAATAAGCTTCTGTATTCTGTTTATCTGAGTCTTAGTGGTAGCTCCCCAAACAGTTGTGCAGTAATTAATGTGACTTAGGGCTAGAGATTCAACAACAGTTATTCGAGTGGTAGTCTCAAAATTGTCTTTTATACGTGATAAGTACATTAATGTTCCTGTAACCTTTTTGCATACTTTATCTATGTGGGAATCAAACAACATGTGGTTATCAAAGTGAATTCCTAGGTTTTTGACTGTTTTGCTAGGTGTGATAATATTGTCGCAAAAATTAATTGTTGTGTTTTCTGGAATTTGTGCTATGTGGAACCTTGAACCAATAAATATGCACTGTGTTTTACTTTCGTTAATTAACAGCCCAATTTCTTGGAAATAGGTTTTAATTTTTGACAGAGTGTTTTCTGCTCTTAAAGTTAGCTCTGGGAGATTATTAATATCACCACTAAGGAGTAGTTGAGTGTCATCTGCATATTGTACGACTAGACAGTCAGAAATGAAAGAAGATAGGTCATTTACGTAAATGGAGAAGAGGATAGGACCAAGTACTGATCCCTGTGGAACACCAAATGATACATTTTTTGGCACAGAGATAATGTTGTTAAGACGTATGGACTGTTTACGATTGGATAGATACTCGCTAAACCAGCTTGGATCAGTATTTAAGTTAATACATTTGCTTAAAATAATTTCATGGTTTACACTGTCGAAGGCTTTTGATAAGTCTAATAATACGAGAAGAGATATTTTTTTCATATCTATATTATTATATATACTATTCGTAACTTTAAGCAGTGCAGTTTCCGTCGAAAGTTTCGGTCTGAAACCATGCTGGTTAATACTTATTATTCTATTTGATTCTAAATATGACATAAGTTGGCATGCAACAATTTTTTCTAATATTTTAGAGAAAATGGGTAGGAGGGAAATGGGACGATAGTTTGTCACATCTTCTCTGTCCCCCTTTTTATGCAGAGGTATTACATGTGCTATTTTCCAAGAGTCAGGAAACTTTTTAGTAACAATGGAAGTGTTCATAATAGTTAGAATATAGGATGCAATCACGGGTAGAGCATCTTTGATGAACTGAAATGGTATACCATCTGAACCATAAGAGCCAGAGTTTCTTAGGCTCTTTATGGTAAGAATTAGGGTAGCACAATCGATAGGAATAATCTTGAAGTACTCTCTTGTGTTTTCATTGGAAGAATTGTCATTTAAGCAATTACTCATATTCACTGAGTTGATGTTTTCTTGAGTTTTTTCATATGTATTCTTGCCAACGTTAGCAAAATAGTTATTAAAGTTTTCTGCTTTGTCTTTCAACTCCGTAATATTTTCATAACTTTCTGAGGTACTCTTTTCATTTGGTATCATGCTTCTTATCACTTTCCATGTTGCTGCTGTATCATGTCTAGTCATTAAATTGTTTTTTGTAAAAGTCTTTTTTACTTACACTGATGAGAGATCTGACACGTTTCTTTTCTGTTTTATAACGTTCTCGGAGAGTCATATCATATCTATTCATTTTTAGCTCTTTTTGTATTTGATTTCTGATTTGCATTGCCTCTTTGATGTCATTAGTTAGCCAGGGGGCTGAGGGGCGGGTTATTTTTCTTGTTACAATGGGTGCACAACTATCTAAGCATTCAAGGAAGACTTTTGTTAGAATCTCAACCTGCAAATCGACGTTATCTGTGTATTTAATTCTATTAAGTGCATTTGTGTTGTTGATTAATGTTTCACAAAAGATATCAGGGGAGTAATTTTTTAGACACCGGAATGTCTTGAGGAGAGGCTTCCTTTTCGGCTTGTTTATGTTTAGCATAGCAGTGTTCAGCTCGTGGTCTGCAATTGGGCAGGGAACTACGTCCCAATAGAGTATACTTTCCACTTTATTTGTAATTATCAGATCTATAAGAGTCCTAGAATTGGGGGTTATGCGGGTCGGTTTTGTCACTATTTGTGTTAACTTCACAGTGTTGATCACCCTTTTCATTTTGTTATCTGCTGAGAGCAAGTCATCATTAAAATCACCAAGTATTTATATGGGTTTATGACGCACACAGATATTTCTGAATGTTTCTAGTAGATGATTGAATGAACTGGTAGGTGCTTTAGGGTGACGGTAAACACACCCTACAATGAAAGATGGAAGTTTCTGATACTGCACAGTGATCCATAAATCTTCGAGCTCCTCAGTTTTTTCTAAACCTGTGGCTATTTCTGATGCACTAAGATAATTTCTAACATAAATACAAACCCCACCCCCTCTGCCATGGTCATTGCGAAATATTTTAAACTCTGGGATATTCACATATCTATTTTCAGTTGTAGGAGGAAGCCAAGTTTCACTTACACAGAGGATGTCTATGTTGTAGTCTTTTGTTAGCATTATTATTTCCTCAAAATGAGCGAGCAGGGACTGAGCGTTCACATGTACTAATGTTACATTCTTACCATGTTTCATTGGGGTGGTATCCATAGGCATAGTTGTAGTTTCGACTGTGTGATTCTGCTGGGAATTCATCATTGTAGTTTGTGCTGGGAAGAATCTTGTTCTGGTTAGTGCCTGTTGTTGTATTGTTAGGAGTAGTGGGAAAGGACGCTGTTGTTTCATCACTATTTTGTAACCTGTTACTGATTTGATTATTTATGCTAGATGGTGTATTCAGGTTGTCTTGATGACTATCACTTTTATCTGGATCTACCTCTTCTTCACTACCACTGTCACATTCGTCTCTCAATGCACTGAAGGAATTGTGAGTAGAGACAGAAAACCTAGTTTGCAAAACCTGAGGGTTGTTGATAGAAGGGACATCATCGTTGTTAGGTGACAGCACTGAACTGAGAGGTGGAGATGTTTCTAATAGCAGTTTCAACCTAGAATTATCTCTTTTAAGTAGGACAATGTACAGCTTATTATGAGTCAAATCATTATGGGCATTGAGACCTGGATCCACCAGTCTTCTTCTTCTTCTTCGTCTACATCTTTTCCCACTTTTATGTGGGGTCGATGTTTCTGGCCAGTGTTCTCCATATGAGCTGGATCTACCAGTATGATCCTAAAATTAAACTGCCGTCCAAACACTTTATTCTGCATGGATCATCTGGACCGATCAAGTTCAAATCTGAAAGGTCCTTTCAGAAAGTAATGGCCACCGTGTTCTGTAATTCAGAGGGAGTGATACTTGTTGGAATATTGCAGGTGTCAAGGACAAATTGAACAATTCTGATATTTTATCATTTATTCTCGGGTTTCATATCGTGTGGCTTTTGGATATAAAAACTATTGCTCGTATTAGTGTACCAGGATTTTACACTTATCATAACCCCTCTAAGTACTGTGGTAATAGGGGAGGCGTTGCAATGCTTGTAAAATGCTCGCTTTCAAAATATATCAAAAATGTAAATGTAAATGTTGAAGGTCAAATTTTGCAAGAATTGTCATGTTTTCCAGGCTTTGTATTTGGTGGGGCATATATACCACCGAATGACTCTCCTTATTTTCAGCCAGCTTGTTTTGGTAACCTAAGCGCAGTTGTGAATGAACACAATAAGGTTGTACTAATGGGTGATTTGAATTCGCGTGTGAATTAAAGTTAGAATGAAAATGGGAGACAATTGCTGAACCTTTACCGTGGCAGCACAATGGTGATAGGTAATCACCTAGTATATAAGGGTAAAAGGTTAGAATGAGGTTTATCCTTTAAAAGAGGATCAAATTGGATATCTGAGATTGATGTATGTGTCTTAAAAGAAAATACACTGAAATATGTAAAATCTGTTGAAATGAACCAGAATATTGTAGGATCTGACCACGCCCCACTAATGGTTCAACTTGATCTTAATGATATCCAGGAAACAGTGCCATCCTTGCTGATGGAGAGGGCTTTAAATTTAGGTAGTTCTTGCTATATTGTTCAATATATTGAAAACAGTTACACAACCCGGGGTCCTTCCCTTAAGAATGTAGACTTGGATAGATTCAAATTAGTCATGAATGAAACTCAGCCCCCAGAATTATTTGAAATTCATAATGAGAACATTTTTAATATTTTAGAGACAGGTAATAAGATTATCAAAAATGTAGCAAGAGACTGCAGAGTTTTTCAATCTGGGGAGTTAGAGTTTATTGGATGGGATCAAGACCACCCTCGATGGAGGAGAATATTTGAAAAAAATGATCCAAATATTATATGGAAATCTATTAACTGGAATGGCAATGTGGTGGAACCCAATGATGTGCAACCTGAAGATGTCAATTTCAAATTGCATTTCGAAAATTTGTTTAATCCCCCGACAGTTAATCCTAATCAAATCATTGATGTGTCAGACTCACCTAATATTCCCATATTGGATGATCCCTTTACTGCTCAAGAGTTAGACATGGCAGTGCAGAGTATAAAAAAAGATAAGAGTTATATTGGAATGTGTCCTGGTTTATTTACGATGTTACCACAGACATGGTTATCCTTTTTCCTCACAATTTTTAATTTCCTTTTCTTAAATGTCCTTTATCCATTTGCTTGGTGCCACAATAAACTGATCACTCTATTTAAATCTGGGGATAGGAGAGATTGCGGAAACTATCGAGGCATAAGTATAATGAACACCTTGGCAAAAATCTATGATATGCTTTTGATGAGACGGTTAAGTTTATGGTTTGATATAGGTAAGTGTCAGGCCGGAGCTCAGAAGGGTAGAGGGTGTATAGAGCAGATTTTGGCTTTAAGGTTACTGTTGGATTATGCTGCTTGCAAGAAGCAAAAATTGTATATAGTTTTTGTGGATTTTAGTAAGGCTTACGACAGGGTACCAAAATATGATTTAATCGAGTGTCTCAAGTCGGTGGGATGTGGAAGGGTTATGTTGTCAGCTATCCAAAATATTCATTCATGTACAAAAAGTGTGTTAAAATGTGCTATAATAACAACATCTATAGGTATACGCCAAGGAGCTCCTACGAGCTGCATTTTGTTTGTCATTTATGTGGATAAAATGGTGAGAATGATTAAAGAAAAAGTGAGAATTGATGGTTTTTGGGGAAATTTACATACACTTTTATTGATGGATGACACGGTGATTGTAAGTACATCTCGTGAAAAGTGCATATAAAAACTTGAGGCTCTATTAGATTATTCTTATGCTTATGGTATGGTGATTAATTAAAAGAAGACAAAGTATTTTGTTGTTAATGGAAAAGACAGAGATAAAGCATCAATAGTGATAAACAACATAAAATTAGATTATTGTAAAAAGTATCTGTACTTAGGTGCATGGTTTACTGATGATGCAAATATGCACTCAGTACTTAAACAGCATGAAATCGATGGTACAGCAACAGTCAATAAGTTTAGTATATTCTGCATAAATAACATGAGTATGCCCTATGCATATAAGGTTAAAGTTTTTAAAGCTGCTTTGAGTTCTTCACTTTTGTATGGCTCTGAGAGTTGGTTCACAAGTAATTTAGCTTGCATGGAAAAACTTTATAACAGGGCAGTGAAGTGTTTATTGGGAGTGAGAAACAACACTCCAATATCCTTATGTTTAATAGAAAGTGGTTTGGAAACTTTAGTACATGAAGTTAATGAAAGAAGAAGAGGATTTTTAACCAAAAAAATGCAACAGGTTAACAATGAAGAACCTTTCTATGTGGTATTTGACATCTGCAGACGGGAAAATACACCTGGTTATCAATTCTTAAATTCATATACTGCAAATAATGTGGAAGCTTCTGCTCTAAGTGGAATAAAAACTGTAATACTGAATAAACCCGCAGGTGCCACAAAATATCTTACATATAGACAAATTTTAAATAGTCAGTTGACAATACATAAAGTGTATAGTAGCAAAGAGCTTGTACCAGATTATTTGCGAATGGCATTCACAAGGTTAAGAGTAATGTCTCATGAGTTGCGTGTAGAGACTGGAAGGTGGAGCAGAACACCAAGAGAAATGAGAGTATGTGCTTGTGATCAAATGGCAGTTCAGAGTGAGGAACATGTGCTAATTGAGTGTCCTTTCTCCCAACCAGTGAGACAAAAATATAATATGTTAAACTATCTGAGTGTCCAATCACTTTTGAATGAAGAGCTTCATATTACCGAGTTGTGTCAGTATATTTATGAAGTACTAAAGTTGTACAGATAAGGAAGAGATTGAACCTTGTAATGACGAAAGCATTGATTTTTTGTATGTATAGGTTAATTTGTAATATTTGGATGTATTCTATTCTTCTAACTGTATTTCAGAATTAGGCATTAAGATAAATATGATTATTTACTTTTGTTGGTAAGTTTGTGAGAATATTTGTATTGTTCTTTAGGCTAAGATTTTTTTGATGGACAAAATATTGTTTCTATTACTTATGCTATTTTGTGCAAAAAGAAAAAAATTAATATATTTTTGTAATACTTTTGTAATATTTTGTCAATAAACTATATATATATATATATATATATATATATATATATATATATATATATATATATATATATATATATATATATATATATATATATATATATATATATGTATGTATATATATATATATATATATATATATATATATATATATAAATATATATATATATATATATATATATATATATATATATATATATATATATATATATATATATATATATATATATATATATATATACTTCCTTGAAGGAAAAAGAAATCTTAACGGACCTTACTATGCAAGAATTTTAAAGAAACTGAGAGAGGTATTGATCAAAAAACGGCTGGGAAAGCTGCATGCTCGATTCCACTTTCACCATGACATTTTGCGAGAGTTCAGAGGGATGTGATCAGAGAGTTTCGATGGGAAGTGCTACCTCACCCGCCTTACAGTCCAGATCTTGCCCGGTCAGACTTCTTCCTCTTTCCAAAGTTCAAAGAATCACTAAAAGGAACCCGTCTTGAAAACATGGGTGAAGATAAAGATGCTGTAAACACATGGGTTTTAGAGAGGACTGGTGACTTCTTCAGAGAAGGGTTAAATAGGTGGAAACATTGTCTTGAGAAGTGTATTGAGCAGATTGTAACTACGTTCAAAAATAAGTGCTTTGTGTTTGCTCACTTCAGTTAAATAAACAATATTTGAAAAATTCCGAGAACTTTTTTTTATTTACCCTCGTGTGTGTGTATATATATATATATATATATATATATATATATATATATATATATATATATATATATATATATATATATATATATATATATATATATATATATATATATGTTCCGGTTTTACGTCACGGACTCCCTTATCTACCAAGGGCTAGGACGGTTGCCTTCTTGCGAAGGACTTGTTTTGGCAGATGTAATCCTTACGCTGAGTGCATGCCCTTGCTAACCTCAGACCGTGACGGGGCGCGAACCCTCGACCTGACGCCTCAGAGTCGGAGACGCTACCGATTGAGCCACGGCGACTACATATATATATATATATATATATATATATATATATATATATATAATATATATATATATATATATATATATATATATATATATATATATATATATATATATATATATATATATATATATATATATATATATATATATATATATATATATATATATATAGTTGCTCTTTCTCTCAGTCAAAACAACTTTGTCTTCTAAAACGCATATACAAACTTGTATTCATAAGTAGGATGATATAATAATAATAATAATAATAATAATTAATAATAATAATAATAATAATAATAATAATAATAATAATAATAATAATAATAATAATAATAATAATGATAATAATAAAAATAATAATAATAATAATAATAATAATAATAATGATAATAATAATAATAATAATAATAATAATAATAATAATAATAATAATAATAATAATAATAATAATAGCAATCATTATAATAATAATTAATAGCATCATTGTGTTCCTAAATGATAATTTAAATGCATTTACTTCCGGTAACGCTCGTAAATACCTATGACTAATTAGTTGCCTGTAATAACACCATTTCTTTCGGAAAAGACAAGGCCTGTTGCATTGTGCACAGTTTTCATTGATGTTATTATTTATTATATTTCCATTTTTTTTTTTTATACTGGTATTGTGACCTGTCAGAATCTTATATGAGTCTAATTTATTTCGACTCATACCAGAATTAAAAAGCCATTGTTGACAGTGAAATATCTTTTTCATAGAACGGTAAGATGTGTGTGTGTGTGTGTGTGTTTATATATATATATATATATATATATATATATATATATATATATATATATATATATATATATATATATATATATATATATATATATATATATATATATATATATATATATATATTTACACGCCGGGAATCGTGGGAGTATTCTGGCAGAAGATATCAACCTAGAACCCTAGTAATTGGGTGTCTGAATGTGCGTGGTTGAGGTGTAAGTTAAAGTGTGCAAGTAAGAAGGAGGAGTTAGGGAGAATGTTTGTGGAGAGAGAGATGGATGTGATTGCACTGAGCGAAATTAAGACAAAAGGGAATGTTGAGCTGACATTTGGGAGTGTGGTTGGTATGGTGTCTGGAGTTGATAGAGGGCGAGGAAGAGAAGGAGTGGCTCTGTTGGAAAGTGAAGAGATAAATGTGTCTTGGAATGGAAGGAAGTATTATCTCGAATAATAGTGACTATAATGACACTGGGATGCGAGGTTTGTTCGTTTTTAAGTGCATATCTCTTTGGCAGTGAAAGAAGTAAGAAAAATTTTTGGATGAAATTGAAGGAGTGTGTGGAAGACTTGGGAATGAATGTGAATATGGTGTTAATGGGGGATTTGAATGCATGAGTAGGGAATGAACCAGTGAATGGTGTAATTGGGAAGATTGGTGTATTTGGTAGTAATGAGAGTTGGGAGAAAATTATAGAAATGTGTATTGAGAGAGAGATGTTGATTGCCAGTACTGTACTTAAAATGAAGGATGTGCACAAGTATACATGGGTCAGAATAGATAATGGAATTGTAGTTGACAGAGCATGAATGGATTATGTAGTGGTGGACAGGAAGGTGATTGGAAGAGTCTTCTTCTTCGTCTACATCTTTACCCACTTTTATGTGGGGTCGATGTTTCTGGCCAGTTTTCTCCATTTGTTTCTGTCTCATACCTCATCACCCAACAAACCTTTAGACCTCAGGTCGTCATTGATGCAATCCATCCACCTACGCTTTGGTCTCCCTCTCCTCCTACCATGTATATCCATTTCCATCACCCTCCTCCCAACATACTGTTCATCCCTCCTAACGACTTGACCATATCATCCTAGTCTACTTTCTTGTTTCTTATCTGATATTTCTTTAACTTTTGAGGTACCTCTAATTACCTCGTTTCTGATCTTATCTCTTCTTGTCAACCCACACATCCATCTCAACATCCTCATCTCTACCACATCCAGTTTTTTCTCTTGTGTCTTCTTGATTGCCCATGTCTCTGCTCCATACATCATCGCAGGTCTCACAACTGTCTTATGCACTTTACCCCTCAACTTAATCCCTATTCTCCTGTCGCACAGCACCCCAGACACTTTCTTCCAGTTCTTCCATCCCGCTTGTATTCTGTGAGTTATTTCTGACTCTAGGTCGCCATCCTCTGCTACTGTTGATCCCAAATACTTGAACTTTTCAACTCTTTTCAACACCTTCCCCTGCAAATTGACCTCCCCATCCTCATCATCTCTCAACCTCAAGTACTCTGTCTTCTTCCTGCTGATTTTCAGTCCTCTATCCTCCATCACTCTTCTCCACTCGTCAAGCTTCTCCTCCACTACCTCTCGTCTGTTGCTACACAGTACATTGTCATCTGCAAAGAGCATACACCACAGAGACTGATCTCTAATACCCTGGGTTACTACATCCAAGACCAGATCAAATAGATATGGACTCAAAGCAGACCCTTAATGCAGACCAACATTTACTGAGAGACTTTTCGTCAAGCCCACACTGCTCTTAACATTTGCCTCTACCCTCTCATACATATCTTGGATGATTCTTACATATTTCTCGGGGACTCCCTTTTCTCTAATACACCTCCACACCTCTTGACGTAGTACTCTATCATATGCCTTTTCCAGGTCAATAAAGACCATATACAGTCCTTTCTGTTTCTCCCTATGCTCTTCCATCATTTGTCTCAAGGCAAATATGGCATCCACTTTCCATCTTCCAGGCATGAAGCCAAACTGTTCATCCCCAATTGTCGTTACCTCTCTTAGTCTCCTCTCCATGATATTCTCCCATATCTTCATAGTATGACTTAACAACTTTATACCTCTATAGTTTCCACACTCTGAATGTCTCCCTTCCCTTTATAGATTGGGATGATTAAGCTTCCTCTCCACTCCTCTGGCATCTTTTCCTGACTAAAGATCTTTTGCACTAAGTCCCACAAGATATCTATGCCTTCCTCTCCAAGACTCTTCCATACCTCCACTGCCATCTTATCAGGTCCTGCTGCCTTTCCATTTTTCATTTTCCTTACTGCCCGCTCTACCTCTCTTCTAGTCACTGTTGTTGTAACTGCTTCATTTGGAAGTCCATCTTCAAATACTGCTCTTGGGTTCTCTTCATTTAGTAATCCTTCAAAATAAGTTTCCTCTGCTTTTTATTTCATCCTCTTTTGCTAGAACCACTCTATAGTTATCCTTTATTTGTCTTACTTGGGTCAAGTCCTTGGTTGCAGCATCTCGAGCCTTGGCAATTCGCCATATATTCTTCTCTCCTTCTGGTGTTTCCAGCTCTTCATAGACTTCATTCAATTTCTCTGCCTTTGCTTTTGCTACTGCTCTCCTTGCCTCCTTCTTTGCCTGCTTATACTCTTCTTTATCCTGCTCCAGGCCTGATAAATCTGCCTTTTTCTTAGCTTCTTTCTTGTTCTTCACCCATTCTTGCACTTCCTCATTCCACCACCATGACTTTTTATCATTTGGGGGTTTCCTTCCTGATGACTTTCCAAGTACCTCCTCACCAACCCTCAAAATCACCTTACTATTCTCTGTCCACCATTCTTGTACATCTTCATGTTACCTCATCGCTTCCAACACTCTTCCCTTAAACATAGCTCTCAGCTCTGCATCTTTCAATCTCCACCACTTTATCTTTGGGTCCATCCCCGGTTCCTTACTTTTCCTACATTTCCTGAGCCTGCAATCAGTTACTACTAGCCTATGTTGCACTGCTACACTCTCCCCATTTATTACTTTACAGTTGCTGATCTCCTTCAGATGGTCTCTCCTACACAACAATAAATCTATCTGGCTCTCCCTTCCACCAATACTATATGTAATCAATCTGTTTTCCTTTCTCTCAAAGAATGTGTTGACCAATGCCAGATCAAATGCTACTGCAAATTCAATCACTCTCTCTCCCCCCTCATTTCTCTCGCCCACCCCCAGCCCCCATGGACTCTACCTATTCCAGCCCTCCCAATTCCCAAGTGGCCATTTAGATCTCCTCCCAAAATTACCCTCTCCCTCATAGGAATTGTTCTAAGCTCCTGGTCCACCTCCTCCCTAAATGCATCCTTCACCTCTGCTGTACAACCAGTTTGTGGGGCATAGGCACATATCACACTGAGTACCGTTTCTCCCAGTCCCAGCTTTAAACTCATAATTCTGTCACTCTTTCTATTCACACCAAGTAAGCTTTCCTTCAGGTCTTTGGATAGTATTATTCCTACACCACTCCTCCCTTCCTCGTTTGCTCCACTATAGAACAATTTGCAACCCTCACCCAGTTCCCTCGCCTTATTTCCTTTCCACCTGGTCTCCTGCACACACAGCACTCCAATGCTCCTCCTCTCCATCAGGTCCACCAATTCTCGTCGCTTCCCAGTCATCGTCCCCACATTAAGAGTGCCCACCCGCAGCACCACCTCTGACACTCCCTCGAGCTTGCCTCTTTAACCCAGCCTGCCCATGACTGGGTAGCCCTTGCTGTCTTTCCGGAGGGGTCAGGCAAAGCCTCAACGCGTCGCCTATGGGGAACGCCCTAGTATGGTGATTATTCTCGTTATTTGTACTGGCCACATTTTGGTTTTGGCAAAATTTTCATGGCCGGATGCCTTTCCTGCCGCCAACCCTCCCCTTCTACCCGGGCTTGGGACTGGCACCAAGTTGAGGCTGGCTTGCCCCCCTCAGTGGCTGGGTTTGATTGGAAGAGTATAGGATTATAATATTCTGAGTGGAGCTAGTGGTGAAATATTCAATCATTATTTAATGGAAAGTAGAGTGAGAGTAGGAGAAAAGTGAAGTAAGATGAGAATCGAGAGAGAAGGAGAGGTGCTAAAACTAAGTGAACTGAATAAGAAAGAGAAAGACTTAAATATAAGGCTAGTCTGAGGGATGTGTGGAATGTAGTGAAAGAGAAAGTGGAGGAGGGATTGGAAGAAGAATGGAGTTCTTTCAAAGAGGACGTTATGAAGTGTGCAGAGGAGGCAGTGTATGGAATTAGACTAGCAGATGAAAGTAAAAGGAAGGGCAGTGAATGGTGGAATGAGCAAATGAGTGCAGTAGTGGCTGAAAAGAAGCAGGCACTGAGGTATGGTTGCAGATTGGTATTGTAGAGGCATATGAAAAGCATAGTGGAAAGAGGAGGTTTGCAAAGCGCATTGTGAGAGAGGCAAAGAGGGAAGTGGATGTAAGGGAGGTATATATTTTACTGAGAATTTTCAAATAAAAAAAATGTTTCGGAAGGAAGTGGAAAGAGTGCAGAAAGGTGAGTCTGGTATGGAGGAGAGGGTGAAAGGAGCTGTAAAGTGAGGAAGATGGGAGAGAGGCCGTGATTGTGGCTGTGGGAAATGAATGGAGAATGTCAATGGTGGGTGATGAGAACTATACAGAGAGTTAGCAATATAGGAGGTGCATTCTGCATTGAGAGCAATGAAAGCAGGTAAAGCATCAGGGATAGATGGGTGTCATGTAGAATGCTTGTCAAAATGTGGGGAGGCATTAGTAGAATGGATGGTTAGGTTATTGAATTTATGTTTTAGGAAATTAAATGTCCCAGTTGATTGGAGGAGTGCATATATAGCTCCAGTTTATAAAGGGAATGGAGATAAGTTTGAGCGTTGTCATTTTAGAGGAATTAGTTGGATATGTGTAGTTGGTTAGATATATGGAAGAGTGTTAATCAAAAGAATTTGGAAAGGTACTGAGAGATTGATAGGGGAAAAACAGTGTAGGTTGAGGAGAGGAAGAGGATGTGTGGATCTTGTGTTTTAGGTAAAAGAGGTGTGTGAGAAGTTCTTAGAGAGAAGTTAGAGAAAGCTTATTACAGGGTTGATAGAGAGGCGTTGTTGAGTGTTTTGTGACTGTATGGAATAAGTGTAAGTGTGGATAGTTGTGGAGAGTTTTTACATGAATAGTAGAGCATGAGAGTCGGGAATGGTATGAGTGTGATTGGTTTGAGGTGAATGTAGGGTTACTTCAAGGTTGTGCAATGTCGCTATTGTTTAATGTGTATATGGACTGAGTGGTAATGAAAGTTCATGAAAGAGTATTAGGCAGAGGCTTGGAATTAGTAGGTGAGTATGGAAGGTTGTGGAACTTGAAGCAATTGCTATTTGCGGAAAACACGGCTCTGATCGCTGATACTGAGAATGACCTGAATCATTTGGTGACTTGAGTTTCTTAGGGTGTGTGAAAAAATGATGTTGTTGGTGAATATTGATAAAAGTAAACTCATGAAATGCACGAGGAGTGTTAATGTTAGCAGACTAAGTATCTGGGGTCGCACGTATCAAGGGATGGCCGAGTGGATGCGGAGGGATGTCATGGAGTGAAGGAAGCGAGTAAATATCTAGTTGGGTATCAAGGGATGGACGAGTGGATGTGGAGGGAGGTCATAGAGTGAAGGAAGTAAGTAAATATCTAGGTGAGTAGAAAAGTGTGATGAGAAAGAGATATTTGGGTATGAATGCAAAGAGAAGAATGTTCAATGGTGTGATTGTGCCGACAATATTGAATAGAGCAGAGACTTGGAATGCAAGAGAGGATGAAAAGAACAAGTTGAATATAATGGAGATGAGGTGTTTCAGAAGTATGATTGATGTATATAGAATAGATAGAGAAAAAATGAGGAGATCAGGCAGAGAACGGGTTTTGAGAGAAAGCTGTTGGATAGGATAGAGCAGAAAGTATGCTTTGGTTTGGATACATAGAAAGGATGAGTGGTGAGCGAATAGCGAATAGAGTGTGGAGTGCAGCAGTGGTTGTAGTTAGACCAGGAGGAAGACCTTTGGTTTTACCCCTTCTCTTTGTTCTCTGATTTCAAGTTTTCTTTCTGACATTTTATACCTGTGGTTGTTGACTGTGCAACATCTAGCCCATTCCCTATTACCAGTGGTGTTCCAAATGGCTCTGTTTTTTCCCTTAATAAACGATCTTCTTCAGTCCCCATCCTCCTCTCTTTTTCACGCCATTGCAGATAATTCTTCCCTTTAAGTTTCCTCTGCCTTTACCTCACAATCTTAATCTCCTACTTGTAATCAGTCTCATATCACTCTTTCTTCTACTCTCAAATCCGATTTCCAGAGGGTGGCCGATTGGGGCACCAAAAATTTAGTTAAAATTAATTCCTCCAAGACAGTTTCTGGCTATCTCTTTATCTTCTCCTCTTGATAGCCCCATTATAATCGAAATTAACTAAACTTATGCTCTTACTTGTAATAATATATTAGGAATCCAGATAGCCTCTAACTTGTCTTGGAGAAATCACATAAGCCAAATGTCTGAATGTGCATCCAAAAAACTTGGGACTCTATTTTCTTTCTGTCATTACGTTTCCTCTTTACAGTTACTAAAATTCTACAAAGGTCTTATCCCTCCCTGCTTAAAATACTGCTAGCACAGCTGGGGTGATTTTTCTTATAGTTATTAAAGGCTACACTTACATTTGCTAAGGAAGCATATGCAGCCCTTAATATGCCCTTTATATGCATTTCCGGAGACAAATCTATCAAAATGTTTACCCCTAGATCTTTCATTCTCGGTCTCAATAAGTTCTGCACCTGCTATTGAGTACCAAAACTTGGGCCTTATCTACTTGAAAGGGTTGAATCTAAGGCAGTCAGACTCATTAATGACCCCTCTCGTACTTTTAATTTGGATCCTCTTTCTCTTCATCATAAGTTATCATCCCTATCTCTTTTCTATTGCTACTACTTCCATCGCTGCTCTGATGAGTTAGCGAGCTGCATCCCTCCCACACTGCCGAGGTCACGTTACACTCACCAAGAGGCCTCGTCTTACAGGTACTTTGTGGAGGTTTGTAGCTCGCTGATTGGTCGGTGCAATACCTGCTTCTTTCCATACTCCTCCAGACTCTCGAACTCTCTTCCTCCAACTGTCTTTCCTAATTTTCATAACCTATCTTCATTCAAAAATCAGATCTATCGTCATCTTGGGGACTAATCCTACAATATCTCTATATCCTCAGTACTTCGACCTTTCTTTGAGCCTGTCTTTATCCTAATGTGTATAATTACCACATCTCTGCCTTGTCCTTAACCTTTTATTTTTTTTTCGTTTTAATGTTTTCTTTGTGCCCGGGCCTTTATTGATGAGGGAAGTTGTCTTGCCTGTCCCGGTGTCACACACACACACACACACACACACACACACACACACACACACACACACACACACACACACACACACACACAGAGAGAGAGAGAGAGAGAGAGAGAGAGAGAGAGAGAGAGAGAGAGAGAGAGAGAGAGAGAGAGAGAGAGAGAGAGAGAGAGTTAGAAATAACTTTGTCCTGTCCTTCACCATTACATGCATTTATTTTTTGTTTACTTTTTTTTTTTACATTTCTTATTAGTTTAATGATACCCTTGTAGGCACTGGGAGTATACCATTACCTTACACTATGGCATACCTTTATTTTATTTTAATATGATTTAATGATAGTAACAATGTTAATGGTTGCATTTATTGTTAAAAAGGTACGACTCCCATGTTCTTTTAATATCTTTTAGAGGAAGAAACTGCAGATTGTTTTTTCCTTTGACTTAACAACTTTGTTTGGTATTGGTAGATTGCATTACCGACAGGTGGCGTTCTATCTTAATTTGGAACATATTAATAGAAGTACTGTTAAATACGTGTTATGGAAGACTGCTCAACTTAACAATAACATCGAGAGAGAGAGAGAGAGAGAGAGAGAGAGAGAGAGAGAGAGAGAGAGAGAGAGAGAGAGAGAGAGAGAGAGAGAGAGAGAGAGAAGAGAGAGAGAGAGAGAGAGAGAGAGAGATAATACCGGTAGTGAATGAAGAATGTAGTAAAATTATGAAGGGAAGCAGAAATTGGTGTGTGTGGTGTGCGTGTGTGCGTGTGTGTGTGTATGTGTGAGTGTGTGTGTGTGTGAGAGCGAGAGAGAGAGAGAGAGAGAAAGAGAGAGAGAGAGAGAGAGAGAGAGAGCGAGAGAGAGAGAGAGAGAGAGAGAGAGAGAGAGAGAGAGAGAGAGCGAGAGAGAGAGAGAGAGAGAGAGCGTGAGTGAGTGTGTGCGATGAAGACGGTAGTCAAACTACAGAAGGGAAGCCTAAAAATTGGTAGAGTGAGTGTGTGTGTGTGTGTGTGTGAGTGTGTGTGTGTGTGTGTGTGTGTGTGTGTGTGTGTGTGTAGTGAGAGTAGAGACAACAAAAGCCCCCGCCGTGAGAGCGAAAGACTCGCCTCTAAATCCTATCAGATACTTTTTCGTTTAACTTGCATCACTGCTGTAGGGGATGGCTTTCGAAGTGCCAATGAACTTATTCTGTCTATCCTTTAACTATTCGCTCATTTCATTTGATGTCAGTTTCTTCTTCTTCTTCTTCTTCTTCTTCTTCTTCTTCTTCTTCTTCTTCTTCTTCTTC
>JAXCGZ010023638.1:5000-10000 GCA_037179515.1 Halocaridina rubra
AGACTCCTTTGAGGTTTCTCAAGGGACCAATTCCCGGTCACACCTGAAGAAATTCCTGGTTAAAAATGTGACTCAGGGATTTCTCAGATTTACCTCTTCCAAAGGTTTGGATTGTCACCAAAATCCATCAGAATACACATTAAAGGACGTTTTGCAATGCCTGAATTCTTTTGATCTCAATTTTACATATGCTTTTTGTTTTCCCTTATTTTTTCTATTATTGGAAATTTGAGTGTATCAGTGCTTGACCTTGTGAGAATTCTGCTCCACCAATGAATCCAGACACCTTATATTATACTGACTGCACATGCGGACTTTACAGGGACGACCAAGCAGGAGACGCCACTATCCTCTCCATCTTAAGTCCAATTGAAGCAATGGAGATCTAAGAACCACCTTTTAGTCATCCTTTGCACGTTCTGTTAATATATATTTTCCATTTTCCAAATTATCAGTTCCCATGATTCAGCAAGACCTCAAAATTTTATATTGGTCTTTATAAAGGCTTTCAGATCTTCTTTTTAACTTTGTTTTTATTCCAGATAAAAAAAAAATCATATTGATCTTTAAAGGCGCACAGTCCTCTTTCCACAACTTTTTTATTTCAAAATTCACTACCTTTTATAGTCATTACCACAGTTTATAAATAAAAAAAAGAAACCATATCCTTACATTATTCATTATAATATTTTCAAGTTTTTTATGGTTCCATAGAAGTCACCCAGCAATCATTTTAATTTTTGTTTCATAAGTTCTGCCTATTTGCATTTCTTTTTTTTTAATAAATAAAACAATATATATATATATATATATATATATATATATATATATATATATATATATATATATATATATGTGTGTGTGTGTGTGTGTGTGTGTGTGTGTGTGTGTGTGTGTGTGTGTGTGTGTGTGTGTGTGTGTATGTATGTGTGTGTGTGTGTATGTGTGTGTGTATACCAAGCAAAACACTTGGCAGAGATCAAAATAATTACAGGGAGGTCCTCGTAGAACATCAGTCTGAGTTACATCATTTCACCGTTACGTCGGAGACCAATAACTAATTAATAAATTATTTACAAATTAATTTTTCGACCTACTTGGCTGGTGAGGTAAATTCAGATCGCAAACGCTGAACAGTTTGTAAGCACGGCCGACGAATACAAAGCTAGCAGCACAGTTGTATTCGTATTTATTACGTTTATGGCTTTATATATTTATTTGTTTATATATTTGGTTATATTGAAGGATTATATTGAATTTCAAAAAAATACCAAAAATATAGCCGTAAATTCAATTTTATTCGAAATAGTTTGTTAACTGTCGCCAAAACAAGTCCTTCGCAAGAAGGCAACCGTCCTAGCCCTTGGTTGATAAGGGAGTCCGTGACGTAAAACCGGAACCGGAACCGTGTGAGAATACAGCATCACGCGACATTAGAAGAAGAGGAAGTGTCACTCAGTTTATTTTCGCCTACCATATTGTGCCTTATGTTCATCTTTTTTTGTTTTTTTTAAGAGTGTGACACCGGGACAGGCAGAAACTGCCCTCTTCAACAAAGGCCCGGGCACGAGAAAACACCAAGACGAAGGAAAAGAAAAAGGTTAAGGGCAAGGCAGAGATGAGGTAGTGTCACACAAAGGAAAACGACAGACAGAAAAAACAGTCAAAGTAAAGAGGACCCAGAGATATGGAGGACTAGGCTTTGAGATGACGATAGATCTGCTTTTTGAAGGATGAAAGGTTATAAGAATTAGGAAAGACAGAAGGAGGAAGAGAGTTCCAAAGTCTGGAGGTAGATGGGAAGAAGCAGTCGCTGCACCGACCAATCTGCGAGCTACAAATCTCCACACAGTACCTGTGAGATGAGGCCGCTTGGCGAGTGTTACGCTGCTTCGGCAGTGGAGGAGGGATGCAACTCGCCAACTCATCAGAGCAGCGATGGAAGTAGTAGCGATAGAAAAGCGAAAGGGAAGATACCTTACGGTGAAGAGAGAGAGAATCCAGGTTAGAAGTAAGAGAAAGATCAATAATGAGTCTGACTGCCTTAGATTCAACCCTATCAAGAAGATAAGTAAAGGAAGAAGCACCCCAGATGTGTGAGCAGTATTCTAAGCAGGGGCGGATAAGACCTTTGTAAATTTTAAGTAACTGCAATGAGGAAAAGTAATAACGAAAACGAAACAAAATCCCCAATTTCTTGGATGAAGATTTAGAAATTTGGATTATGTGATTCCTCCAAGACAAGTTAGGGGCTATATGGTTTCCTAATATATTGATAAAGTTAAGAGGGTAAATTTCATTAGTTTCGAAGACAATAGGGTTATCAGGAGGAGAAGAAGATAAAGAGATAGCCAGAAACTGTGTCTTGGAGGCATTGAATTTAACTAAATTTTGAGTGCCCCATTCAAATACTCTCTGCAAATCGGAGTTAAGATTAAAAGAAAGAGTGATACGAGATTGATTACGAATAACAGATGAAGGTTGTGAAGAAAAGGCAGAGGAAAAGTGAAGGGTAGAATCATCGGCAAAGGCATGAAGAAGAGAGGAAGATGGGGACTGCAGAAGATCATTGATGAAGAGAAGGAAGAGAGTAGGTGAAAGAACAGAGCCTTGTGGAACACCACTGGAAACAGAGAAAGGGCTAGATGTCGCGCCATCAACAACTACAGATATAGAACGGTCAGTAAGAAAACTGGAAATCAGAGAACAGAAAGAAGGAGTAAAGCCATAGGCAGGGAGTTTGGCCTACAGAGCCTTGTGCCAGACTCTGTCAAAAGCCTTAGAGATATCAAGGGATCAAGGGCAACGACAAAGGATTCCCCATAGTTCCTCAGAGAAGATGACCATACATGAGTAAGATAGGACAGGAGATCACCAGTGGATCTTGCCTTGTGGAAACCGTACTGGTGATCAGAGATAAGTGAGCTAGATTCAAGGCGTTTCAAGAAGTGAGCATTGAGCAAAGTTTCGAAAACTTTAGCAATAGAGGAGGTTAGAGCAATAGGTCGGTAGTTAGAAGGAACAGAGCGGTCACCCTTCTTAGGAACAAGTTGAACTAGAGCATGCTTCCAAGATGAAGGATAGATAGTGGTTGACAGAATGAGGCGAAAAAGATGGCAAAGCACGGGAGCCACTTCATCTGCAAACTCCTTAAGGAACCTTGCAGGGATACCATCGGGACCAGATGCCTTGTTTGTCTTTAGTGAGCGAAGAACCTTATGGACTATGCGTGAAGAAAGGATAATGGAGGGCATAGGGTTAGAGAGGGGAAAAGACTGAGGAACAGGGGTGCTGGATTCGTTGATAGAAGAGTTGGCAGAAAATGAGAGCCAAAGAGAGTGGCTTTGTCAGTGGGAGAGCAAGCTATAGAACCATCAGAATGAATGAGAGGGGGAAAGCTTGAGTTACAGAAGTTTTCGGAGAGGTTTTTGGTTAAGGACCAGAAGCATTTGTCAGTGGGAGAGGAGTTAAGGTCATCAACTTTCCTTCTTATAAAGGAAGCCTTAGACCTTCGAATTTGAGCTGTACAGCGATTCCTAGCTATAATAAAAGCAGAGCGAGTTAAATCGGAAGGAGAGGCTTGGTAAGATTGGTGAGCCTGATTCCTAGCCTGGATAGCCATGGAGCAGGCACGGTCAAACCAAGGTTTAGGGGGAGAGAAAGTTTTTGTAGAAGAGGGGATGTATGCCTCCATTCCCGCGGTCATGATCTCGGCAACTTTTACAGCTACCCGATCAGGGTTGCGGGACCGAAAGCAGTAGTGATCCCATGGGAAGTCAATGAGAGAGTTACGCAAATTTTCATATTGGGTTCACTCGAAGTGCCAAAGGCTCTTTTATTCGTTACTGACATTATCATGTCTCCCAAGCGTGTTGGTGATAGTTCTGATGGCAGTGCTACAAAGAATACAAAAGCCATCATCATGGAAATTAAAACTGAAATAGTAAACCGTGCTGAAAAGGGAGAAACTACTACGGACGTTGGCCGCAGTCTCGGATTAGCCAGTACGACCGTAGCCACAATCATCAAAGACAAAGATCGAATCCTTGACCACGTGAAAAGCTTGACTCCTCTTATGTCCACTGTGATCACTAGGCAAAATAGTTGCCTTTTGATTGAGATGGAGAGATTGCTAGTGCCTTGGCTTGATGACCAGAATCGATGGCGTATCCCAGTAAGCCTCATGATAATGAAGGAAGAGGCTAAAGTATTGCCTCTTGAAAAGAGAAAAGGGGAAGGGAGTGCAAATGAAAAGTTTGAGGCTAGTAGGGGTTGAATTAATCATTTTAATACTCGTGCTAATTTGCATAAAATGCGAGTGCAAGGTGAAGCTGCTAGTGGTAATTAAAAAGCAGCAAAAATATTTCCTATTGCTTTGACAGAGATAATAAGGGAGGGGGGTTACAGTGTGGAACAGGTATTTAACGTGAATGAGTCTGACTTATTCTGGAAGCGTATGCCTAGTCGTACATACATCATCAAGGAGAAGAAGACAGCACACGGCTATAAAGGCTGCAAGGAGAGACTGATTTGCTTTTGGGGGCTAATGCTGCTGGAGACCGAAAGCTGAAGCCCTTATTGGTTTATTCGGCAAAAAAAACAAGGGTACTCAAGAACGTTTGGAAGGATCAAATGCCAGTCATCTGGAAGTCGAACAAGAAGGCTTGGATAACCCTTCAAATATTTGAGGACTGGTTCAGCAACCATTTTATGCCTGAAGTGGAAAGGTACTGTGCTGTCAAGGGTCAGCCCTTTAAGATTTTCCTAATCCTTCACAATGCCACTGATCACTCTGCTCATTTGGATGACTCATCCTAATGTAAAGGTGGTTTACCTTCCTCCTAATACCACTGTCCTGTTACAGCCAATGGATCAGGGGGCCATTGCCTCTTTCAAGACCTACTACCTCCGAAGAACAATTGCTATGGCCCACAGGTCAACTGAGAAGGACAAAAACTTGACTCTCAAGGACTTCTGGAAGTCGTACAATATTCTTCATG
>JAXCGZ010023638.1:20000-27500 GCA_037179515.1 Halocaridina rubra
GTCCATCTTCAGTTGGTCTGAAAAAGAAATAAAACACAGACTGATAGCTCTCAGCCTTGTCCAGTTTCATTTTTGCTTCGTAAATGACTTATATTCATATATATATATATATATATATATATATATATATATATATATATATATATATATATATATATATATATATATATATATATATATATATATATATATATATATATATATATATATATATATATATATATATTACACCTTCATATATCCTTCTCATTGCAGTCATTCCCAAATATCTATTTCTCAATACACTTTTCAACCCACAAGACATTCATTTGCTTCCCTAACTCTGTGATTTACCTCAACATACACTCATCTACTTGATACATGCGATCCCAGATACTTGAAACTCTTAACTTCTTCAAGCAATTCCCCATTCACTCCTAAATTCAGTATGCCAACATTAACACTCCTCGTGCATCTCCTGACTAAACTTTAACCAATATTCACCTGCAAGTTCCTTCTTTTGCACACACCAACAAGCTTAGTCACCAAATGATTCAATTCATTCTCAATATCAGCCATCAGTACAGCATCATCCGCAAATAGCAAGTGATTCAATTTCAACAACCTTCCATCCTCACCCACTAGTTCCAAGCCTCTGCCTAATTCTCTCTCATTTACTTTCCTTACCACTCCATCCATATACATATTAAACAACCATGGCAAAATTACACAAGCTTGACATAACCCTGCATTTACCTCAAAACAATCACTCATGTCATTCCCAACTCTCACACATGCTCTACTTGTTCCGGTTTTACGTCACGGATTCCCTTTTCAACCAAGGGCTAGGACGGTTGCCTTCTTGCGAAGGACTTGTTTTTGCAGATGTAATTGTTACCCTTAGTGCATGCCCTTGCTAACCTCAGACCGTGACGGGCCGCTAACCCTCACCTGACGCCTCAGAGTTGCGGATGCTACCATTTGACTACGGGCCGTTCTTTGAACAAGGGCCCGTGCCAACACAAGGTTGGCTTTAACCTCAAACAACAACAACATACCATTTGAGCCACGGTGACTACTCTCACACATGCTCTACTATTCATGCTAAAACTCTTCACCGCATTCAACAAACTTCCACCTATTCCATACAATCGCAACACACTCCACAACTCCACTCTGTCTACTCTATCATACGTTTTCTCTAAGTCCATAAAAGCCCAAAAAAGTGTCCCTACCTATCTCCATGAAGTCCTCACAAACCTATTTTACCACAAATGCCTGATCCACACATCCTCTTCCTCTCCTGAACCCACACTGTTCTTCCCCAATCAGTCTCTCAGTACCTTTCCTAATTCTCTTGATTAACACTTTTCCACATACCTTACCACCTACACTCAACAAACTAATTCCTCTAAAGCTGCTATACTAATACTTATCTCCTTTCCCTTTGTAAAGTGAAACTACTTATGAACTCCTCCAGTCAAATGGGACCCTTCCTTTCCTGAAACATACCCTCAACAGCCTAACCTTCCATTCTTCTAATGCCTCCCCACCTTTTGACAAGCATTCAACATGACACCCATCTATCCCTGGTGCTTTACTTGCTTTCATTACTCTCAATACCAAATATACCTCGTCTTTTGTTATTTCTCTATCATTCTCATCACTTGATATTGGCATTCTCCATTCGTTTCCCACAGCCACAATCTTTGCCTCTCTATCAACTTCCTCATTTAGCAGGTCCTTGAAATATTCAGTCCGTCTTTCTCTCACCTTTATTTCATCTACTAGTAATTGCCCATCTGCTCCTTTCACTCTCTCCTCCCTACCACACTCACCTTTCCTCACTCTTTTCACTTCCACTAAAACATCTTTTTATTCCTTTCAAAATTCTCAGACAAACATCTGCCCCACCTTACAACCGCTTATCTCTTTACCTCCATCACATACTGCTTCACTAACCTCTTCTTTGCCCAGTGCCTTTCATACACCTCTACATTACCTATCTGCAACCATACCTCAAAAGCCTTCTTCTTTTTAGCCACTACTGCATTCACCTGCTCATTCCACCATTCAATACCTTTCCTTTTACTGCCACCACTTGGTGTCCTTCCGTACACTGCCTGGGCACTCTTCACAACTTCCACCTTGAAACTCCCCAATTCTTTTTGCACTTCTTCCTCCACTTTCTCTTTCACTTCATTTCACACTTTCCTCAGACTAACCTTATATTAAGTCATTCTCTTTTTTATACAATTCATTCATTATTAGCACCTCTTTTCTTCTCTTGCTTCTCCTCTTTCTCCACTTTTCTCCCTCTCTCTCTCTACTTTCCACTAAATAATGAGAGAAAGACAGACAGACACAGATAGACATACTGATAGATAGATAGATAGATAGATAGATAGATAAATAGATAGATAGATAGATAGATAGATAGATAGATAGATAGACAGACAAATAGATAGATAGATAGATAAAGAGAGAGAGAGAGAGAGAGAGAGAGAGAGAGAGAGAGAGAGAGAGAGAGAGAGAGAGAGAGAGAGAGAGAGAGAGAGAGAGAGAGAGAGAGAGAGAGAGAGAGAGAGAGAGAGAGAGAGAGATTCTTTTGAGTGCTTGACAAATCGAGTCACTTGAGACGGAGACAACAAATTTGTCTGTGTGAATAATTTATTTGTCTAGAGAGAGAGAGAGAGAGAGAGAGAGAGAGAGAGAGAGAGAGAGAGAGAGATTATTTTCATGTAGATATTACGACTTGGTGTTAGTAATGCACAACATCATTATGCTTGTATTCGATATGCTTTTTACATCCATTATACTGTATATATGTGTATATACTCACATAAACACACACTTGTATCCTTGAAAAACATGTTGAACATCAGAGAAACCGATACTGCCCATCAGGGCGTTTCAGCAAGTTCCCATAGTGTCTGCATCCCTCCACTCCTTTCTCCTACAACGTTCACTTGCTACATTTTGTGTATTTAAAATATTTTAAAAATATTTTTAAGCAGTCTAATAATATAGTTTCATGGTTGTAACTACTGAAGTAAATTGTTCGTATATAGATATTTGTAGAAAGACGACAACCAATCACTCTGAAGCCGGCAAAAAATAACTAATCCCCATTCACCTAGATTTCATATAAATAGAGATTACCCAGAACATTTTCAGGTGTATTTTTGGCTACGCATTCTCCTGTGTGTTGCGCTGGCTTTACCCCATCAATGAGTACAGAGCAGAATATTTTGAGTGCTTGTTGAATATTAAGGAAGACAGAGAGGCAGCTATAGTGCCAGTAATGGGACATGAGATTGAGAGAGAGATTACAAGAGAGGAGGTGAAAAGGGCATTGGATGAAACTAAAGCAGGTGAAGCACCTGGAATGGATGGTGTGAGAGTGGAGATGCTGAAAGAAGGGGGTGTGACTGCATTGGAATGGTTAGTGAGAGTCTTTAATATATGTTTTATATTGTCAATGGTGCCAGTGGAATGGGTGATTGCTTGTATAGTGCCCCTATATAAAGATAAGGGAGATGTGTATGAATGCAGTAATTGTAAGGGTATAAGTATGTTGAGTGGATACACTTATGTTTTCTAAATCTTATTTTAAATCTTATGGTAGGATACTGATTAATAGGATTAGGGATAAGACAGAAAATGTGATCGCGGAAGTGCAGAGTGATTTTAGGAGAGGTAGAGGTTGTATAGATCAGATTTTTATAGTTAGGCAGTTAAGTGAGAAATATTTAGCAAAGAGTAAGGATGTGTATTTTGCATTTTTGGATATGGAGAAAGCGTATGATAGAGTTGATAGAGAGGCTATGTGGAATGTTTTGAGGTTATGTGGAATTGATGGTAGACTGTTACATGCAGTGAAGAGTTTGAATGCGGGCAGTAGAGCTTGTGTTAGGGTAGGGAATGAAGTGAGTGAGTGGTTTCCAGTGAGTGTGGGACTGAGACAGGGATGTGTGATGTCACCATGGCTGTTCAATTTGTATACTGATGGAGTCTTAAGAGAGGTGAATGAGCGAGTGCGTGGTCGAGGTTTGAGAATGGTAGATGGGAATGATAACGAGTTGGAGCTGAATCAGTTACTGTTTGCAGATGATACTGTGGTGGTCGCAGATTCAGAGGAGAAGCTGTGTAAGTTAGTGTCAGAATTTGGAATGGTGTGTGAGAGAAGGAAGTTGTGAGTGAATGTGAGAAAGAGTAAGGTTATGAGGTGTACAAGAAATGAGGATGGTGCTGGATTGAATGCTATGTTGAATGGAGAGACACTTGAAAGTTGATCAGTTTAAGTATTTAGGCTTGGTTATAGCTGCAAATGGTGGAGTGGAAGTAGATGTGTGTCACAGAGTGAATGAAGGCTGTAAAGTGTTGGGTGCATTGAAAGGAGTGATGAAGAATAGAGGGTTGGAAATGAATATTAAGAACGTTTTGTATGAGAGAGTGGTTGGGCCAACTGTGATGTATGGATCAGAATTATGGGGTATGAAAGTGAGTGAGAGACGGAAAATAAATGTGTTTGAGATGAAAGGCCTGAGGAGTATGATTGGTGTATCTCAGTTGAATAGGGTTAGGAATGAAGTGGTGAGAGCTAGAACGGGTGTGAGGAGAGAAATTGCAGACAGAGTAGATATGAATGTTCTGAGATGGTTTGGCCATGTGGAGAGGATGGATGATGAAAGACTGCTGAGAATGGTGATGAATGCGAGAGTTGATGGGAGAAATGCTAGAGGGAGGCCTAAGTTTTGGGTGGATGGATGGAGTAAGGAGAGCCCTGAATGATAGGAGGATGGATGTGAGGGAAGCAAGTGAGCGTGCTAGGAATAGGAATGGGTGGTGAGGATTGTGACGCAGCTCTGATGGGCATCTGCTGTTACCACGGGGATGCATCTTACAGTGGTAGCCCTGTAGTAGGGGCAGTAGAGGAGTTGGCATTATGAAGTGACACAGGTTGTGGAAGAGCCGGGAGGATGGGCTGTGGCACTCCAGCAGCGTCATCTGAACGGTCACTAGCTCCTTCGTCATTGACCATAGAGCAAAGTAATCCCCATATTGTTTAATTTTTTATGTCGGCTACTCACAATGGGGGAAACAGCCAAGGTAGATATATAGAATAGATATATGTGTTTGTGTGTGTGTGTGTGTGTGTGTGTTTGTGTGTACATTTACAAGCACACACACACGAAGCCATAAACCCCCTTATAAAGGGGATGGATGAGCCTAAGAAAATTTGGTTCTTTGTAGGAGGAAATATATACATACATGAGTGTGTGTGTGTGTATATATATATATATATATATATATATATATATATATATATATATATATATATATATATATATATATATATATATATATATATATATATATATATATATATATATATATATATATATATATATATATATTATACATATATATATATATATATATATATATATATATATATATATATATATATATATATATATATATATATATATATTATACATACATATATATGTATATATATATATATATATATATATATATATATATATATATATATATATATATATATATATATATATATATATATATATATATAAAGGTATATGTGTTTTACCCCTCTATAACCCTATGCCCTTTTCTATTCTTTCTTCATGCGAAGTCCGTAAGGTTCTTTGATCTTTAAAGATGAACAAATCGTCTGGTCACAACTCTGTCCCTACAAGTTTTCTGAAGGAGCTTGCAGTTGAAGTGGCCCCCATGCTTTGCCGTCTTTTTCACTTCCTTCTCTTTAACCAGTATCTATCCTTCATCTTGAAAGCAAACTCTAATTCAGCCTGTCCCTAAGAAGGGTGTTATTTTCAAAAACTCATCTGATGCATCTTCTCCACACACAAAAAAAAGAGTCATGACGAAAAACAAAATCCGGTACAAGGCTTCGTAAAGACGTTGTAGGTCCTAGGGAGGTTTGACGTCTTGTTTGAAAAGCCTCAGCACTTCTTTTTTTTTTTATAATCTTCTCTACATTTTTCATGTACTATCACTTTTTTCAATCATTTTAGCTAAGAATGTTTTCCATCTTTCTATTCACTGCCGTAGTCTATCAGTGTTTTTACACCTTTCTCTTTCAATTCACGAGCTACTCCGTCAGAAAAATTCCCTTCACAAAAAAAACATTTCCCTGATGAAGACAATTATTTCCACAAAGAGAGTGAAGTTTTGAGTAACGAAACTCTCAATGTCGGGGTGTGGGTCAGTTCAACTCTTTCATACGTAAAAAAAAATAACCCTTGATGTTTCGTATAACAAAGATGTGAGTTGGGGCGTAATATATATATATATATATATATATATATATATATATATATATATATATATATATATATATATATATATATATATATATATATATATATATATATATATATATATATATATATATATATATATATATATATATATATATATATATATATATATATATATATATATATATACATATATATATATATATATATATATATATATATATATATATATATATATATCTTTTATCTACCTTGGCTGTTTCCCCCCTTTAATTGGGGGGTAGGCGACATCAAGAAAGGAAAACAATAAGGGGATTACTTTGCTCTATGGCCAATGACGAGGGAGCTAGCGACCGTTCAAATGGCACTGCTGGAGTGCCACAGCCCATCCTCCCGGCTCTTCCACAACCTGTGTCGCTTCACAACTGCCAACTCTTCCTACTGCCCCTAACACAGGGCTACCTCTGTAAGATGCAGCCCCGTGGTAACAGCAGATGCCCATCAGAGCTGTGTCACATTCGCTCGCCACTCATTCCTATTCCTAGCACGCTCGCTTGCTTCCCTCACACCCATCCTCCTATCATTCAGGTCTCTCCTTACTCCATCCATCCATCCAATCCTAGGCCTCCCTCTAGCATTTCTCACATCAACTATCGCATTCATCACCTTTTTCAGCAGCCTTAACCGATCCTAAATACTTAAACTGATTAACCTCCTCAAGTGTCTCTCCATTCAACATAACATTCAATTCAGCATCATCCTCATTTCTTGTACATCTCATAACCTTACTCTTTCCCACATTCACTCGCAATTTCCTTCTCTCACACACCATTCCAAATTCTGACACTAACTAACACAGCTTTTCCTCTGAATTTGCCACCACCACAGTATCATCTGCAAACATCAACTGATTCAGCTATCACTCGTTATCATCCCCATCTACCATTCTCAAACCTCGACAGCGCACTCGCTCATTCACCTCTTTTACAACTCCATCAATATACAAATTGAAGAGCCATGGTGACATCACACATCCCTGTCTCAGTCCCACACTCACTGGAAACCACTCACTCACTTCATTCCCTATCCTAACCCAAGCTCTACTGCCCTCATGCAAACTCTTCACTGCATGCAACAATTTACCATTAATTCCATATAATCTCAAAACATTCCACATAGCCTCTCTATCAACTCTATCATACGCTTTCTCCAG
>JAXCGZ010023639.1:2500-10000 GCA_037179515.1 Halocaridina rubra
ATTATTTTATTAATATATTGCGCCAAGGCGTCAGACATTACATGATCACACAAATATCAATGGCAACATAATGTTTCAAATGGATATACAACCAAGAATAATACATAGTTAACAGGGAGATGTACACTTTGATAAAACATTGCTACATACTAACACAACCCACAATATGGCAACACAAAGTACATTATATACTATAGAAAAGCTCAGAACACACAAATACATTATAAACAAAAACAAAATGGCATTATACAGAAACATACAAAAAAATATGCAATTTAAAATACAATAAAATATACAATACAATATAATTAATGGCCGCCAAAGTGAGGATAACGAGCAAGAATAACATCAAGGTTGTCATCATGAAGCAAAAACGAGCAGATCTAGATTAAGTTCTAGCCTCGTTGTAAAACATCTCTCACTGTGGGGCACCGAAGAGAATAGTAGTCAGGTGTGTTAGCATTAGGACGGTCGCATAGTTTACAGGAGGTGTACTATGGCATATCTAGAGTCTGGGAGACCAGCCATAAAGGCCAATGCTCCATTCTGAGCCGAACACTAAGTACATAATGTTTCAGCACCATTAACCAGTGTCTTCGATACTTATAGCGACTGTGAAGTAAGTGATCATGGTGCTGTATGGGCACACTGTTGACCCTCTCCGCATCCCTGCGCTGTACCGTCATGGCAAACCCAGCTGAGTAGATGATGTTTTGTAGGCATCGGAGGGAGGGCTCGGCATCCACATAAATAGATAGAAAGAGAGAGAGAGAGAGATTGTCTTCACTAAATAAAAATATTTTTAAAATACAGATGATAGAGAGAGAAAGAGAGAAAGAATGAGAGAGAAAATGAGTGGGAGAAGAAGAGACGTATAGAGAAAGAGAGGAAGAGAGATCAGTGAGTGAATTCATTTATAATGATAAATATCAGACCTAATGAGTTTAATTGATAATGATATAATATTTGGTTCAAACGAAGAAATGTCCTTATATATATTTCTTAATTATTTATTTATTTTAAGAACAGTATCTAGGTATTCCCTGTTATCTTTTTCTCCTTATTATTATTGTTATTTATCCTTCTTTTCTTCTTTTTCTTCTTCTTCTTCTCCTTTTGCAGCTTAATTCTACTCTTGCAAGGGGTTGTTGTATTTTTTTATGAGTGTGACACCGGGACAAGCAGAAAACTGCCCTCATCAATAATGACCCAGGCACGAGAAAATACCGAGATGAAGGAAAAGAAAAAGGTTAAGGACTAGGCAGAGATGAGGTAATGTCACACAAAGGATAATGACTGACAGAAAAAAAAGTCAAAGTACAGAGTACCCAGAGATATGGAAGACTAGTCCCTGAGATGACAATAGATCAGCTTTTTAAAGGATGAAAGGTCATACGAAATAGGAAAGACAGAAGGAGGTAGAGAGTTCCAGAGTCTGGAGGTAGATGGAAGAAAGTAGGATCATATATGAGTCTAACTGCCTTAGATCCAACCCTATCAAGAAGATAAGTAAAGGAAGAAGCACCCCAGATGTGTGAGCAGTATTCTAAGCATGGACAGATAAAACCTTTATAAATTTTTAAGTAACAGCAAAGAAGAAATGTAATGACGAAAACGAAACAAAACCCAAATTTTTTGGATGAAGATTTGGAAATTTGGATTATGTGATTCCTCCAAGACAAGTTAGCAGCTATATGGATTCCTAATATGTTGATAGAATTAAGAGGGTAAATTTCATTAGTTTCGAAGACAATAGAGTTATCATGAGGAGAAGAAGATGAAGAGATAGCCAGAAACTTTGTCTTGGAGGCATTGAATTTAACTAAATTTTGAGTGCCCCACTCAGATACTCTCTGCAAATCGAAGTTGAGAGTGGAAGAAAAAGTGATACTAGACTGATTACGAGTAGCAGATGAAGGTTGTGAAGAAAATGCAGAGGAAAAGTGAAGTGTAGAATCATCAGCAAAAGCATGAAGAAAAGAGGAAGAATGGGATTGTAGAAGATCTTTGATGAAGAGAAGGAACAGAGTAAGTGAAAGAACAGCACCCTGTGGAACACCACTGGTAACAGAGAAAGGGCTAGATGTCGCACCATCAAGTATTAGTAAGTGTGTTTAAAAAAATGATGGTGGTCTGTCTTGAGGAACTACTTTGGCCAGTGTATGCTTGAGGAGGATCTTTTCTACCCCTTCAGGCGCTCACTGGCCTTATGGAAAATTAAAATTTTTGGTAGTTTCAATGACAGTCGATTACACTATATTAATAAGGAGAACAGATTAGGTCATGAAATTAATAAGTACTTAAAAAATGTTTTACTTTGTTTTCTTTAACAGGCCATTTCCTACCACTTTAAACTGCATTGTAACAGTTCAGTGTTATTCATTTATGCCTATAATGAATTCTCCAATTCTGTCCAACAACCTTCTACGCTCCCCTGCTTTAAAGGCCGTGTACCGTTCCAACGAGGCTTCCCTCCTCAGCGTTTTTAAAAGGAAGAACCAAAATTTTTTTTTCAAAGAATACATTAGAGAACAAGTATGCCCCAATATGTTTGGTATGAAAATGTGGATCAGCGAAACAGATGTATTCCCAGAGTTTATCAGAATTTTTCTCATAGATCGACTGGAAACTGCTAGCAACGACTCAAAGGCTGCATGCAATGATTGTATGTTCCACTATCTCTCTCGGTTTGCGTTTGGTAGAGCTTTGTGCATTGGTGGTAGCCAATCCCGTTCTCATAAAGCAAACTTACACAGATTAATAAATGATAATATTTGGTGTAATGTTTTCACACCTGATAAAGTCCTCAATATATATTAGCACAACTTCTTCGAGAGCCACCTTGTTGTTCTAATTATGTGTTTAAATTTTGTCCTCAAGCCAGGATGTAACCACCTTCTAAATTACATTACGGGCTTTGATAAATTCTTTTCAAATAATAATATAGACAAGAGTAGTGTGTGTAATACGGACTTAGTCCGGAACATTTTTTATCAAAGCAACAAATGAGATTCACAACCTAAGCAATTCATTTTAGCTATCCAACCCTTAAAGGAAGGAGATGATGTCATTATTCCCAAATCGGACAAAAATGGGAAGCTAGTGTTGTCAGAGAAAAATTTTTATATTAATAAAACCTCAGAATTCTTAAGTGATAGAGAAACGTACGAGAAATTGAGCAAAGATGCCCTTCATAATGCCTCTGCACACTTCAACAAAATGGTTCAAGAAATTGCTAGCTGCAAAAGTCATCCGGAATATTTGGAATAACTTAAATTTATTAATCCAGCTCTCTCCTATTTCTTTGGGCTGTTAAAAAATCCATAAGAAAAACATTCCCCAATGTTCTATAGTTGCATGCATCAATTTTTGTGCCTCTAAATTGGCTAAATGGCTAACAGCTACTCTTTCCACATTCTTTGGCCATTTCTCTCAAGCACATCTCAGACACACAGAAGATTTCATCCTTAAATTCCGGTCTTTGATTGTTCCCCTCAATAATGTATTACTCCTTAGCTTAGACGTGGACTTGTTGTTCACAAATGTTCCCATTGAAATTGCTCTATATTACCTGAAAGAGAAGCTAAGGCCACATGAAAGTGAATTCCTTGTTTCTCTAGAGAAAATGGTTGACTTAATAAGTGTTATGTGTTACTAATAATTATTTCACTTTTAATGAGGAATTTTACATAAACAGATTCGGTTGTAGTATGGGTAGCCTTCTTTTTCCTATACTAGCAAACATATATAAGGAACACTTAGAGACTGAGATTCTTAATGATATCAAGCCACACAACATGATATGACTTAGATATGTAAATGATATTCTGACCTACTGGGATGAGGCTTGGGGAAATATTGAAGAGTTTTTGGACATCAGAATAAACAGGTTTCTTCTGTGAAATTCCAAGTGGAATGAGAAAGTAATGATATGATTCCTTTCTTGGACACCTTAATTAGTAAACAGGAAACGGGTTACAAATTCCGGGTATATAGAAATCCCACTCACTCGGTGTAATATATACACATCCTTAGGAATCATAAAGAAGAAATAAATCTAGGTGTAGCCTCAAATTTGTACTTAAGAGAATTTAAAATATGCAGTTCCCAAAATATAGATGAAGAAATTAACACTATATATAATCAGCTAGATTAATAATGTTACCCCTGATCTTCTTTAGACAAAGCCTTGCACAAAGTAAGGTGTATATAGTAGGGCACAAAAAGAAGAACAGAATTAATCATAGAGATAATATAATAGTTCCTTTTCATCTCGCTCCAGAACAAACCTACAAATTTTTTTAGAAAGGATTCCCCTTTTGTTTTTCAGTACCCAAAAGCTTTGATAAACCAGTTAGTCAATATTAACAAATTAAAAAAAGAGAACAATGCAGGTGTTTGGAAAACAGATTGTAAGAACTGCAATAAGTCTTATATAGGGCAAACAGGTTGTTCTCTACAGCAAATAATTATCGGGCCTAAATGATCATTAAATATAACCAGGAGAGCTCTGCAGTCTTTTTCCATATCAAAGAACATTGGCACAGTATAACGTGGAATGGTGCCACCATGATATTTAGGAAGCTCATGTCCATATACGTGTAAGATATTGGAATCGGACGTCATGGATATGACAAGCAATTTCAATTTGGGGTGTAACCAGTGGGTTCCTGATGGGGTAGACAAGATCCTCCGCAAGCATACATTGGCCGAAGTAGCTCTTCAAGACATCCCACCATCATTTAATTATACAGTCCCTCTTTTTCAGTCATGTCGTGTCTCTATAGTTTTCCTTTAGTCATTTACTTATCAATATGTATGTACGTATGTGTGTGTGTGTCTGCAAAGTTATATGTACATATATTTGAGTGCTTACAGGTGTATATGTGGATATGCATTTATATATATATATATATATATATATATATATATATATATATATATATATATATATATATATATATATATATATATATATATATATATATATATATATATATATATATATATATATATATATATATATATATATATATATATATATATATATATATATATATATATATATATATATATATATATATATATATATATATATATATATATATATATATATATATATATATATATATATATATATATATATATATGTATGTATGTATGTATGTATGTATGTATGTATGCATGTATGTGATTACCTAATAGTGATTACCTAATTGTGTTCACGGGAAAGAGCCCAAAGCTCGTATCTTCCCGTCTCCTGATCGGTTCCATTTTAGACTTAGTGATACTTATCATACCTGTCCTTAAAACTATGGATTGAAATAGCATTAACTACCTCCTCCCTTAGCGAATTCCAATTATCAACTACTCTTACACTGAAAAAGTATTTCCTTACATCCTGCAAAGAAGTTTTCTTACGAAGCTTCAAACTATGACCTCTAGTTCTAGAGCCAGCCATATCAAAATATCGTATGTATGTATGTATGTATGTATATATATATATATATATATATATATATATATATATATATATATATATATATATATATATATATATATATATATATATATATATATATATATATTTATTTATTTATTTATTTATTTATTTATTTATTTAATTTTATCTTCTTTTTTATGAGTGTGACACCAGGACAGGTAGAGACTCCCCTCATCAATAAAGGCGCAAGCATGAGAAAATACCAAGATGAAGGAAAAGAAAAGGTTAAGGACAAGGCAGAGATGGGGTAATGTCACACAAAGGAAAATGACAGACAGAAAAAAAAACAGTCAAAGTACAGAGAACCCAGAGATATGGAGGACTAGGCTCTGAGTTGATGATAGATCTGCTTTTTGAAGGATGAAAGGTCATAAGAATTAGGAAAGATAGAAGGAGGAAGAGAGTTCCAGAGTCTGGAGGTAGATGGGAAGAAGCAGTCGCTGCACCGACCAATCCGCGAGCTACAAATCTCCACACAGTACCTGTGATGTGAGGCCGCTTGGCGAGTGCTACTCTGCCTCGGCTGTGGAGGTAGGATGCAACTCGCAAACTCATCAGAGCAGCGATGGAAGTAGTAGCGATAGAAAAGTGAAAGGGAAGAAGCCTTAAAGCGAAGAGAGAGTGAATCCAGGTTAGAAGTAATAGAAGGATCATTATTGAGTCTGACTGCCTTAGATTCAACCTTATCAAGAAGATAAGTAAAGGAAGAATCACCTCAGATGTGTGAGCAGTATTCTAAGCAGGGACGGATAAGACCTTTATAAATTTTAAGTAACTGCAAAGATGAAAAGTAATGAGAAAAACGAAACAAAATCACCAATTTCTTAGATGAAGATTTAGAAATCTGGATTATGTGATTCCTCCAAGACAAGTTAGAGGTTATATGGATTCCTAATATGTTGATAGAGTTAAGAGGGTAAATTTCATTAGTTTCGAAGACAATAGGTTATCAGGAGGAGAAGAAGATATAGATATAGCCAGAAACTCTGTCTTGGAGGCATTGAATTTAACTAAATTTTGAGTGCCCCACTAAGATACTCTCTGCAAATCGGAGTTAAGAGTAGAAGAAAGAGTGGTACGAGATTGATTACGAGTAACAGATGAAGGTTGTGAAGAAAAGTCAGAGGAAAAGTAAAGGGTAGAATCATCAGCAAAGGCATGAAGAAGAGAGGAAGATGGGTATTGTAGAAGATCACTGCAGATTAGGTGAAGGAACAGAGTCCTGTGAAACACCACTGATAACAGTGAAAGGGCTGGATGTTGCGCCATCAACAACTACAGATATAGAACGGTGAATAAGAAAACTATAAATCAGAGAACAGAAAGAAGGGGTATAGCCATAGGGAAGGAGTTTGGCTAACAGAGCCTTATGCCAGACTCTGTCAAGAGCCTTAGAGATATCAAAGGCAACGTCAAATGATTCCCCATAGTTCCTAAGAGAAAGTGACCATACATGAGTATGATAGGACAGGAGATCACCAGTGGATCTTGCCTTGCGGAAGCCGTACTCGTGATCGGAGATAAGTGAGTTAGATTCAAGGTGTTTCAAGAAGTGAGAATTGAGTAAAGTTTTGAAAACTTTAGCAAAATAGGAGGTTAGAGCAATAGGTCGGTAGTTAGAAGGAATAGAGCGGTCACCCTACTTAGGAACAGGTTGAAATAGAGCATGCTTCCAAGAAGAAGGATAGATACTGGTTTACAGAATGAGGCAAAAAAGATGGCAAAGCACGGGAGCCAGTTCATCTGCAAACTCCTTAAGGAACCTTGCAGGGATACCATCTGGGAAAGATACCTTATTCGTCTTTAGCGAGCAGAGTACCTTATGAACATTGCGCGAAGAAATGATAAGGGAGGGCATAGGGTTAGAGAGGGGTAAAGACTGAGGAACAGATGCTATGAAATCGTTGATAGAAGATTTGGCAGAGAAGTGAGAGCCAAAGAGAGTGGCTTTGTCAGTGGGGGAGCAAGCTATAGAACCATCAGAACGAATGAGAGGG
>JAXCGZ010023639.1:15000-31436 GCA_037179515.1 Halocaridina rubra
ATATATATATATATATATATATATATATATATATATATATATATATATATATATATATATATATATATATATATATATATATATATATATATATATATATATATATATATATATATATATATATATATATATATATATATATATATATATATATATATATATATATATATATATATATATATATATATATATATATATATATATATATATATATATATATATATATATATATATATATATATATATATATATATATATATATATATATATATATATATATATATATATATATATATATATATATATATATATATATATATATATATATATATATATATATATATATATATATATATATATATATATATATATATATATATATATATATATATATATATATATATATATATATAATATATATATATATATATATATATATATATATATATATATATATATATATATATATATATATATATATATATATATATATATATATATATATATATATATATATATATATATATATATATATATATATATATATATATATATATATATATATATATATATATATATATATATATATATATATATATATATATATATATATATATATATATATACATGAATCATTTTTTTCCCCGACCGGGATTCGAACCTAGGACTTATGATTACTAAGTCAAGGCGCTACCACTACACCACAGAAAGTTAAAAGGAATCCAACCTTATAGCTTATATCTGCTATGCTTAGGAATGAACGCATTCTAACTGAATGCCACTATGTTCAAATTACAGATTTCCCAACCTCACTCGTGGCTTCATTTTAGCATTTAATTCAATTTCCAATCTCATTCGGTACATGAAATTATGAAATAAGCACATTACATATGTGAAAACATGAATCATTTTTTAAACCAAAAGGGACTCGAACCTAGGACTTATGATTACTAAGTCAAGGCGCTACCACTACACTACAGAAGGTTAAAAGGAATCCAACCTTATAGCTTATATCTGCTATACTTAGGAATGAACGCATTCTAACTGAATGCCACTATGTTCATATAACAGATTCCCCAACCTCACTCGTGGCTTCATTTTAGCATTTAATTCAATTCCCAATCTCATTCAGTCCATTAAATGATCAAATAAGCACATTACATATGTGAAAACATGAATCATTTTTTACCCCGACCGGGACTCTAACCTAGGACTTATGATTACTAAGTCAAGGCGCTACCACTACACCACAGAAGGTTAAAAGGAATCCAACCTTATAGCTTATATCTGCTATACTAGGGAATGAACGCATTCTAACTGAATGCCACTATGTTCATATTACAGATTCCCCAACCTCACTCGTGGCTTCATTTTAGCATTTAATTCAATTCCCAATCTCATTCGGGCCATGAAATTATCAAATAAGAACATTACATATGTGAAAACATGAATCATTTTTTACCCCGACCGGGACTCGAACCTAGGACTTATGATTACTAAGTCAAGGCGCTACCACTACACCACAGAAGGTTAAAAGGAATCCAACCTTATAGCTTATATCTGCTATACTTAGGAATGAACGCATTCTAACTGAATGCCACTATGTTCATATTACAGATTCCCCAACCTCACTCGTGGCTTCATTTTAGCATTTAATTCAATTCCCAATCTCATTCGGGCCATGAAATTATCAAATAAGCACATTACATATGTGAAAACATGAATCATTTTTTACCCCGACCGGGACTCGAACCTAGGACTTATGATTACTAAGTCAAGGCGCTACCACTACACCACAGAAGGTTAAAAGGAATCCAACCTTATAGCTTATATCTGCTATACTTAGGAATGAACGCATTCTAACTGAATGCCACTATGTTCATATTACAGATTCCCCAACCTCACTCGTGGCTTCATTTTAGCATTTAATTCAATTCCCAATCTCATTCGGGCCATGAAATTATCAAATAAGCACATTACATATGTGAAAACATGAATCATTTTTTACCCCGACCGGGACTCGAACCTAGGACTTATGATTACTAAGTCAAGGCGCTACCACTACACCACAGAAGGTTAAAAGGAATCCAACCTTATAGCTTATATCTGCTATACTTAGGAATGAACGCATTCTAACTGAATGCCACTATGTTCATATTACAGATTCCCCAACCTCACTCGTGGCTTCATTTTAGCATTTAATTCAATTCCCAATCTCATTCGGGCCATGAAATTATCAAATAAGCACATTACATATGTGAAAACATGAATCATTTTTTACCCCGACCGGGACTCGAACCTAGGACTTATGATTACTAAGTCAAGGCGCTACCACTACACCACAGAAGGTTAAAAGGAATCCAACCTTATAGCTTATATCTGCTATACTTAGGAATGAACGCATTCTAACTGAATGCCACTATGTTCATATTACAGATTCCCCAACCTCACTCGTGGCTTCATTTTAGCATTTAATTCAATTCCCAATCTCATACGGGCCATGAAATTATCAAATAAGCACATTACATATGTGAAAACATGAATCATTTTTTACCCCGACCGGGACTCGAACCTAGGACTTATGATTACTAAGTCAAGGCGCTACCACTACACAACAGAAGGTTAAAAGGAATCCAACCTTATAGCTTATATCTGCTATACTTAGGAATGAACGCATTCTAACTGAATGCCACTATGTTCATATTACAGATTCCCCAACCTCACTCGTGGCTTCATTTTAGCATTTAATTCAATTCCCAATCTCATTCCGGCCATGAAATTATCAAATAAGAACATTACATATGTGAAAACATGAATCATTTTTTACCCCGACCGGGACTCGAAAATAGGACTTATGATTACTAAGTCAAGGCGCTACCACTACACCACAGAAGATTAAAAGGAATCCAACCTTATAGCTTATATCTGCTATACTTAGGAATGAACACATTCTAACTGAATGTCACTATGTTCATTTTACAGATTCCCCAACCTCACTCGTGGCTTCATTTTAGCATTTAATTCAATTCCCAATCTCTTACGGGCCATGAAATTATCAAATAAGAACATTACATATGTGAAAACATGAATCATTTTTTACCCCGACCGGGACTCGAACCTAGGACTTATGATTACTAAGTCAAGGCACTACCACTACACCACAGAAGGTTAAAAGGAATCCAACCTAATAGCTTATATCTGCTATACTTAGGAATGAACGCATTCTAACTGAATGCCACTATGTTCATATTACATATTCCCCAACCTCACTCGTGGCTTCATTTTTAGCATTTAATTCAATTCCCAATCTCATTCGGGCCATGAAATTATCAAATAAGCACATTACATACGTGAAAACATGAATCATTTTTTACTCCGACCGGGACTCGAACCTAGGACTTATGATTACTAAGTCAAGGCGCTACCACTACACCACAGAAGGTTAAAAGGAATCCAACCTTATAGTTTATATCTGCTATACTTAGGAATGAACGCATTCTAACTGAATGCAACTATGTTCATATTACAGATTCCCCAACCTCACTCGTGGCTTCATTTTAGCATTTAATTCAATTCCCAATCTCATTTGGGCCATGTAATTATCAAATAGCACATTACAAATGTGAAAACATGAATCATTTTTTACCCCGATCGGGACTCGAACCTAGGACTTATGATTACTAAGGCAAGGCGCTATCACTACACCACAGAAGGTTAAAAGGAATTCAACCTTATAGCTTATATCTGCTATACTTAGGAATGAACGCATTCTAACTGAATGCCACTATGTTCATATTACAGATTCCCCAACCTCACTCGTGGCTTCATTTTAGCATTTAATTAAATTCCCAATCTCATTCGGGCTATGAAATTATCAAATAAGCACATTACATATGTGAAAACATGAATCATTTTTTACCCCAACCGGGACTCGAACCTAGGACTTATGATTACTAAGTCAAGGCGCTACCACTACACCACAGAAGGTTAAAAGGAATCCAACCTTATAGCTTATATCTGCTATACTTAGGAATGAACGCATTCTAACTGAATGCCACTATGTTCATATTACAGATTCCCCTACCTCACTCGTGGCTTCATTTTAGCATTTAATTCAATTCCCAATCTCATTCGGGTAATGAAATTATCAAATAAGCACATTGAGGTTTGGGAATCTGTAATATAAACATAGTGGCATTCAGTTAGAATGCGTTCATTCCTAAGTATAGCAGATATAAGCTATAAGGTTGGATTCCTCTTAACCTTCTGTGGTGTAGTGGTAGCGCCTTGACTTAGTAATCATAAGTCCTAGGTTCGAGTCCCGGTCGGGGTAAAAAATGATTCATGTTTTCACATATGTAATGTGCTTATTTGATAATTTCCTGGCCCGAATGAGATTGGGAATTGAATAAAATGCTAAAATGAAGCCACTAGTGTGGTTGGGGAATCTGTAATAACAGCATAGTGGCATTCAGTTAGAATGCGTTCATTCCTAAGTATAGCAGATATAAGCTATAAGGTTGGATTCCTTTTAACCTTCTGTGGTGTAGTGGTAGCGCCTTGACTTAGTAATCATAAGTCCTATTTTCGAGTCCTGGTCGGGGTAAAAAATGATTCATGTTTTCACATATGTAATGTGCTTATTCGATAATTTCATGGCCCGGATGAGATTGGGAATTGAATTAAATACTAAAATGAAGCCACGAGTGAGGTTTGGGAATATGTAATATGAACATAGTGGCATTCAGTTAGAATGCGTTCATTCCTAAGTATAGCAGATATAAGCTATAAGGTTGGATTACTTTTAACCTTCTGTGGTGTAGTGGTAGCGCCTTGACTTAGTAATCATAAGTCCTAGGTTCGATTCACGGTCGGGGTAAAAAATGATTCATGTTTTCACATATGTAATGTGCTTATTTGATAATTTCATGGCCCGAATGAGAATGGGAATTGAATTAAATGCTAAAATGAAGCCACGAGTGAGGTTGGGGAATCTGTAATATGAACATAGTGGCATTCAGTTAGAATGCGTTCATTCCTAAGTATAGCAGATATAAGCTATAATGTTGGATTCCTTTTAACCTTCCGTGGTGTAGTGGTAGCGCCTTGACTTAGTAATCATAAGTCCTAGGTTCGAGGTCCGGTCGGGGTAAAATATGATTCATGTGTTCACATATGTAATGTGCTTATTTGATAATATATATATATATATATATATATATATATATATATATATATATATATATATATATATATATATATATATATATATATATATATATATATATATATATATATATATATATATATATATATATATATATATATATATATATATATATATATATATATATATATATATATATATATATATGAATAATTTTTACCCCAACCGGGACTGAAACCTTGGATATATAATTACTGTGCCAAAGCACTACCAACTACAAAACAGATGGCTTTAAAAGGGTTCCAAATCTTTCAGCTATATCTGCTATACTAGGAATGAACGCATTCCATCTTAATGCCAATCTGTTCATATTACAGTTTCCCCCAACCTCACTTTTGGCCTCGGTTTCGCATTTAATTCAAATTTCAATCTCATTTGGAACCAACAATAATCAAATGAGCACATTACCATTTGTGAAAACAGTAATAATTTTTACCCGGCCAGGACTTAAACGTAGGACACATAATTACTGTGCCAAGGCACTACCGATGATATTGATTGAGATATGAATTAAATGCCAAAACGAAGACACGAGTGAGGTTGAAGAACGAACATGAGTATTCTTCAAGGTTTTCAGACTTGGTCATCAACCGTTGATCACAGGGTTGAGTGATATTTTTTCTTAATACTATGGTAATAAATAATTAAAAAATAATATTTCCCTCATTTTACAATATCTGGCCTTTTTTTAATTCTACTCTTGCTGGATTCCCCCCCCCAAAAAAAAAATCAAGGGAGCTTTCAAGTTCTTTATGAGTTTCTCAACTATCTTTGATCAATGACTTCAGGATATACATTAAATCATTTTGATTGCTATTTTTCTGAGTCTCTTGGCATTGAGGTATAATGATGTACTATTTACCTGTGTCTAGTGATAGTAAGTGTTCTGTAACTAATATTGGCGCATAGTATAAAACCACTCTTTCAATGAGTTGCACAACTATTGTCAGAATTTCAGAGGAGCACGGGATTATAAGCGAGTTTTTCTGTGTTCCTGTTTATAATACTTAGCAGATAAATTAGGCATTTCACCATTATGCAACAGTTATTTTGCTGAAAAGCATGGCAACAAAAGATTTTCAGCTAATTTTTTTAATCATGTTCGCAGACCTAATAGTTTTGTATTTCTTATTTTGTTAATAAATGAGTTAGTACATTATTTTCACTATCATTTTGTTTGCTTACATTGGAGATTACTTATTTTTTTTTCTTATTCCGTTGAATTTCTTTTTTTTGTGAAATGTTTTTTCGAGGTTGTTTATGAGCGTGAAATGGGGAAAGGCCAAAAAAAAAAAATCCCCAACAGGTCTGGGTACCAAAAAAAGACTGAGAAGAAGAAAAAGTACAAGCCTAAGGACAAGGAAGAATGAACAGAACGTCACCAGATAGGAAAAAGATCTGCTGCAATATAGTCGAAGTAGTGAAAACCTAGAGATATGGCTGCATTAGCCCCTGAGGTAAAGATAGATCTGCTTTTTCATGGATGATAGGTTATAAGAAATGGGAAAGACAGAGGAAGGAAGAGAGTTCCAGAGCCTGGATGTGGGTGGGAAGAAGTAGATTGATCGACGAGCTACATATCTCCACATAATACCTATGACACGAGGCCGCTTGGTGAGTGTTACACAGCTTCGGCAGAGAGGGAGGGATGCAATTCGCCAACTCATTAGAGAAGCGATACTAATTGTAAGATGGCAATGAGAAAGAGACGTTATCTTGCGGGGAAGAAAAATAGAATCAATATTAGATATAAGAGAGAGGTCACTGATGAGCCGGACTACCTTGCATTCCAACCTATCAAAGAGATAAGTATGAGATGCACAGACAGTATTCTAAGCAGGGAGGGATAGGACCTTTATAGATTTTAAGTAACTGAAAAGAGGATAAGTAATGACAAAAACGAAACAAAGCTTACAATATTTTAGATGCACATTAAGAAATATGTATTATGTGACTCCTCCAAGCCTAGTTAGAAGCTATCTGGATTCCTTATATGCTATTAGAAGAAAGAAGGTGATTTTTTGCTAGTTTCGAAGACAGTAGAGGTATCAGGAGAAGAATAATATAAAGAGATTGCCAAAAACTGTGTCATGGAGGCATCAAATTAAACTAATTATTTCTTGCCCCACTCAAATACTCTTTATAAATCAGAGTTGAGAGTTGAAGAAAGATTGATACTAGACTACTTACGAGTAGAAGATGGAATTTGGGAAGAGAAGGCAAACACAAAAATTAAGGGTAGAATCGTTGGCAAAGGTTTGGAGAAGAGAGACGGATGGAGATTGGGGAAAATCGTTGATGAAGAGAAGAAACAGACCAAGTAAAAGAATTGAACCTTGTGGAACAACACTAAAATATGGGAATTTTACCTCTGCTTAGGTCTGTATGCTGTATAACCTAAATGTACTATAGTACAGACCAGTTAGGTGGGATCCGATGCTCAGATAATATTTTTCTGTTTCATTCCACTGACTTGCTACTTCTATTTTCCCAATCTTTGGTTTAGTAATTTTTTCCTCTATTTTTCCTTTCTTATGAAATAATTTCAAACTCTTGCATTTCTCACTTGGATTCCATTAATTTATGAGCATCTACTGTGCCTGCTGCTCAGTTTCTACGTAAATGAATAATTTCTGTTATTTTTCGGAGCTTCATCCAAGTAAGGTGATTTGCAGATGTTATTATGCTGACCCCAAATGTTGCTGACTAATCTTAGGGGTTCTATTTCGGTGATTCCCATGTCAACATTTTATTTTCGGCTTCTGTTACATGACCAAAACCCAGTAATTTTAAATAATATTAGTTTTCTTGATATAATCCTTAGTAAATAATATTAGGCTACTATTATGCAGACCCTAAGAATGGGGGCCACGCTAGCTCAGTGGTAGAGCACGTGAGTCAGTATGTCACAAGTCTGACTCACAAAGGATTGATCAAATCACTGTTCGTTAAGAAGGACATCCAGCCTTAAGCTCCAAGTCACAACATGTATGTGTCTATCCCTGTTTGAATGGGGCTAATCATGCCACATAAAGAGATAAAAAATATAGTTCTTTCCCAATGCACTTTCTATCATCCTCAATGAGAAAATCCAAAGATTATGTATTAAATAAGTCGATTTCTTATGGGCCTTATAATAACCATAATTAATTATATATAAAACAAGCATTTTCAAACACTTAAAATTATAAGAATAAATAATTAGAGATTGGGAATTGAATTAAATGCTAAAATGAAGCCACGAGTGAGGTTGGGGAATCTGTAATATGAACATAGTGGCATTCAGTTAGAATGCGTTCATTCCTATGTATAGCAGATATAAGCTATAAGGTTGGATTCCTTTTAACCTTCTGTGGTGTAGTGGTAGCGCCTTGACTTAGTAATCATAAGTCCTAGGTTCGAGTCCCGGTCGGGGTAAAAAAAATTATTCATGTTTTCACATATATAATGTGCTTATTTGATATTTCATGCCCGAATGAGATTGGGAATTGAATTAAATGCTAAAATGAAGCCACGAGTGAGGTTGGGGAATCTGTAATATGAACATAGTGGCATTCAGTTAGAATGCGTTCATTCCTATGTATAGCAGATATAAGCTATAAGGTTGGATTCCTTTTAACCTTCTGTGGTGTAGTGGTAGCGCCTTGACTTAGTAATCATAAGTCCTAGGTTCGAGTCCCGGTCGGGGTAAAAAAATTATTCATGTTTTCACATATATAATGTGCTTATTTGATATATATATATAATATATATATATATATATATATATATATATATATATATATATATATATATATATATAAACATGCATATATATATATATATATATATATATATATATATATATATATATATATATATATATATATATATATATATATATATATATATATATATATATATATATATATATATATATATATATATTTAAATATATATATATATATATATATATATATATATATATATATATATATATATATATATATATATATATATATATATATATATATATATATATATATATATATATATATATATATATATATATATATATATATATATATATATATATATATATATATATATATATATATATATATGTATATATATATATATATATATATATATATATATATATATATATATATATATATATATATATATATATATATATATATATATATATATATATATATATATATATATATATATATATATATATATATATATATATATATATATATATATATATATATATATATATATATATATATATATATATATATATATATATAAACATGCATATATATATATATATATATATATATATATATATATATATATATATATATATATATATATATATATATATATATATATATATATATATATATATATATATATATATATATATATATATATATATATATATATATATATATATATATATATATATATATATATATATATATATATATATATATATATATATATATATATATATATATATATATATATATATATATATATATATATATATATATATATATATATATATATATATATATATATATATATATATATATATATATATATATATATATATATATATATATATATATATATATATATATATATATATATATATATATATATATATATATATATGTATATATATATATATAGTAATATATATATATATATATATATATATATATATATATATATATATATATATATATATATATATATATATATATATATATATATATATATATATATATATATATATATATATATATATATATATATATATATATATATATATATATATAAATAAATATAATATATATATATATATATATATATATATATATATATATATATATATATATATATATATATATATATATATATATATATATATCTATATATATATATATATATATATATATATATATATATATATATATATATATATATATATATATATATATATATATATATATATATATATATATATATATATATATATATATATATATATATATATATATATATATATAATATATATATATATATATATATATATATATATATATATATATATATATATATATATATATATATATATATATATATATATATATATATATATATATATATATATATATATATATATATATATATATATATATATATATATATGCATACATACATACGTACATACATACATACATACATACATACATACATACATACGTATATACATACGTACATACAAACATACACACATACATACATACATTCAAACATACATACATACATGCAGACTTACAGCACTGCAAAGTAATTGAGCCACTTGCACAGTCTCTTTTACCTCATTTTATCTTTGAACTGTCATCATCGTTAAATCCTCATGAAGCCTAATTGCTCTTAAGGCTTACCTCTTATTTGAGGTCTCGCTTGCACCAATTATCTTTAACCCGGAGTTAATTGCAGGAGCGATTCTTTACCAGTCCCGGCATCACACTCAAGAAAAGATATATCTATCTTCAAGTACTATCAAAATTGCTCCTTTCAAAGAAAAAAATTAGAAAAAACAATTTTAGCTATTAATTAAGATATGGGATTAAACTCTACAACTGCTTTTCCTAGCTGGGGATCAGACCCCAATACCTATCTTAAAAAATCTGACTTGCATTAGCTAACTCAACTTAGATAAATATTATTAGATCAATATAGACAGCAACTTAACACGTTGATCATAATACATTATTCATAACTTCTGGTATTAATTTGCACTTTCAATTGTTCAAGCACACACGAACACATATGCGGTACATAGTGTGAGTTTATATATTAATATGCAAACTTAACATTGGCTTGCGTTCCTAGCCCGGAAATGGATTATGACAAAAAGAACATTCAGCTTCAAGACTTCCAATTGAAAAAAAGATGCCATAAGAATGAAAGGAGCTACTTACTTTTAATGGTACAATGGTGATAATGATGATGATGATGATGATGATAATAACAATAATAATAAAAAAAAAATAATAATAATGATAATAATAATAATAATAATAATTATAATAATAATAATAATTATAATAATGATAATAATAATAATAATAATAATAATAATAATAATAATAATAATAATAATAATAATAATAATAATAATAATAATAATACAAATAATAATACAAATAATAATAATAATAATAATAATAATAATAATAATAATAATAATGATAATGAATAATAATAATAATAATAATAATAATAATAATAATAATAATAATAATAATAATAATAATAATAATAATAATAATAATAATAATAATAATAATTACTGGTAATGAAAATAAGCATGCATATATATTGATAGAAAGCATCTTTTCAATGGGTGGGGGAAGTGTCAAAGTACACAGCCATTTACAAAAAAGCAAATTCAGACTACTAGATCCATCTCTGCTCATTGGGGGTAAAGAATCACACAATCATCCCACCCAACCACCATGAAAATCACCACCAAGCCCCCAAACAATAACAATAGTGCTGTTAGAAGAATAGAAATTATAAAAAAAAAAATTGCAATTTGAATTTTCCTTTCGTCATCAAATCTTTTGGATTCCACCGTCAATGGTCACCACAGCGAATCAATTGTCACCAAATCACAATTTCTCCTACGTCCTCCTTGTCCTTCCTCATCACATTCATTAATATTATTTTTGGCCTACCTCTCACCATTCTGCCTATGAGTTCCATCTTCAGTAGCCTTCTTCCAATATACTCCTCATCCCTTATTAGAAAATTATCATACCATCTCAGTTTCACCTCTCTCAAAAAGTCCCCAAATCTTCCTACCTGCACTGTCCATATAATATACTCATTTTTTATCTCGTCCATCTTTGTCGTTCTCAAAGAATACCACAGCATCTTCAACTCTTCCACCTCCTGCTCTGCCTCCTGTCTTTTAGTGAGTGAGATAGTCTCCAAACCTTACATATAATGGGTCTTACTGCTGTCTTGTAAGCTTTACCTTTTACTCTTGAAGGCACCCTTTCATCACATATAAGTCCTATCACTCTTTTCAACCTGCTCCAAACTTCTTGCACTCTCTTCTTCACCTCTCTATCATACTCCCCATTCCTTTGAACAGTTGACTTCAAATATTTAAACTTTTCTACCTTCACCACCTCTACACCATGCAATTTCACCGCCACCGCCCTCCCTCTCATTCATGCTAATCTACTTTGTCATACTCTTGCTGACTCTCATTCCCCTTCTTTCCAGTGAATACCTCCACATCTCCAAGCTCGCCTCAACCTGTTCCCTACATATCACAATACCATCTACATGTATCATAATTCACGGTAACTCCCATTTTATACAAGGAAGGGCTCATGCTCAATCCTTGATGCTAGCCCACCTCCACTTTGAACCAATCTATCAATTCTTCTGTACACATCAACACTGTCACAATGTTCTCAAGCGAGTCTTGCATCACCTTCAAAAATTTCTCCGCTAGCCCTCACATTCTATTACAATATCACAGCCTCTTTCTCGGCACGTTGACATACATTTTCTCTAAATTCACAAATGCACAATGCAACTCCTTTTTTACTTCTGTGCATTCTTGCATTAGCATTCTTAATGCAAAATGGCATCCGTAATTTTCCTTCCAGGTATAAAATCATATTGATGCTCACTAAGCTTTACATATCTTCTCAGCCTAGCTACTATTACCATTCCCCATAGCTTCATGTTGTGGATAATAACCTTTATACACCTCTAATTGCAGCATTTCTGTACATTTCATTTGTTTTTAAAATCTGGTACCAGAACAATTATTCTCCACTCCTTAGTCATCCTCTCATCTCTCGAGATCTTGATAAACATCTTAATTAAAAACCCCAATACCAACTCCCCTAGACATCTCCATGCTTTCACTTGAATGTCATCTGCATCAATGTTTTTCCTCTCTTCATCCTCTTCATCACTGTCATTGCTTCCTCCTCAGTGATCCAGTGCAATTCCAGATCCTTACCTATATATTTTCAAACATTCCCTGTCTCTATTTGTATACGTTCATCAGCTCCTCAGAATACTCCTTCCACCTCCTCAACACACTCTCCTCACTTTTCAGTACATTTTTATCAGCGCTTGCCGTGCGCCGCCCGCGTCTGGCTAATCGGTACAAGTCTTTTTTCTCCTTCTTTTGTAGCCAACTTCTCACGCAGCTCGTCATAAGCCTTTTCCTTATCCTTTGGCACCCCTGTCTTCATCTTGCTACTCCTGCCTATTTTCTTCATCACCAAGGCCATCCAAATTCTTATTGCAAAATAATTTGTAGTAGTGGCCCAATCATCCAGCCTCTCTTCACCTGCATCCAGTGCCAACTCAATATCGTTTCTATATTTCACACAGCATTATTCATCCCTCAACTTCCACCATCTGATACTTGGATCAACCATTACTTGCATCCTTTTCTTCACCTTTAGATTCATCTACAGACCACCAGCTGATGCTGCCAGGTTACACTCCACCCTACCACCACATTATAGTCTTCAGTCTCTCATGGGTTGGATCTCCTACACAGTAAATTCATCTACCTAATTCCAGAAAGCTTCAATCTCACGAGACTATTTGGGGTGCATATGCATTGATGACATTCATCATTATCCCATCAATTTCCAGCTTCACCCTCATCACTCTCGGACACTCTTTTAACCTCTGATGCACTTCTATTGTATTCTTCCTTCAAGATTACCCTAACACCATTTCTACTCGAATCCACAAAATGGTAGAGAAATTTATATCACTCCTGTGTTCATAGCCATGCTCGCCTTCAAATTTGTTTTTTAAACACATTATATCTGCTTTTCTTCTCCCCATCATACAAGCCAATTCTCTCCATTAACCAGTTACAGTACCAATATTTAGGGTACGAACTCACCTCATCATTCTTACCCATGCCCCTATCCTCGGCATTCGGACCACCCACCACTCCTCCTTCCCCTCCTTTCCCTAGCAGTAGCCCAATTTCCACCTGCACCCTGCTGTCTAGTGTCACAGGCGGTCGTTGTGAAATATGGGCCTAGACCGATCCGGCATGATACTTTGATAATTTATCTGCATCCAGTATGTTTGGCTGAGCTTTTATGCCGGATGCCCTTCCTGATGCAACTCTCCTCATCTATCTGGGCTTGTGACAAGCACCAAAACTGACATTCTTGTCTCGCCCTAGTGGAGAAAATAATAAAGAAATCAAATAATGAAATATAAATGTATTGAAAACAGTAACAATATAGAAAACTCCATAAATGTCTTTCCTAGGCGAGTCTTACAAAATCTAGTTTATTTCTAACGTTTCTTCTGAGATTTATGCTTTCAATATAACCAAAAAAAATTATTTATATTTCTTTATTTGCTATCATTTATATAAAATCTTTATGCATTATACATCTCTTTTTCGTGGATGTCCTTCTCTTCTCTTTAAGTATGTCTATCGGAATTAATAGTGTCCTATTTTTAATTTAGTAGGTCATACATATAACATATAAATTTGTTACATATGCATTATCTTCTGTAATATTACCATAATATCTCTATTCTATACATCCATTTGATCTAAATACCTATTTTATGAAAAGGGTAATTTTTCATTCTTATATTCTTAGGATATCAATCTATCTATCCATCTGTCAACCTATATCTCTAGCTAGCTACTATTGATCTATCTTCTTCTTGATCTGTCTATATATCTGTCTATCTATCTATCCATCTACCCAGCTACACATCTATCTATCTATTTAAATATATATCTGCAGATATATATATATATATATATATATATATATATATATATATATATATATATATATATATATATATATATATATATATATATATATATATATATAAGCACATTACATATGTGAAAACATGAATCATTTTTTTTTTGCCCCGACCGGGACTCGAACCTAGGACTTATGATTACTAAGTCAAGGCGCTACCACTACACCACAGAAGGTTAAAATGAACCCAACCTTATAGCTTATATCTGCAACCTTATAGCTTATATCTGCTTTACTTAGGAATGAACGCATTCTAACTGAATGCCACTAAGTTCATATTACAGATTCCCCAACCTCACTCGTGGCTTCATTTTAGCATTTAATTCAATTCCCAATCTCATTCGGGCCATGAAATTATCAAATAAGCACATTACATATGTGAAAACATGAATCATTTTTTTGCCCCGACCGGGACTCGAACCTAGGACTTATGATTACTAAGTCAAGGCGCTACCTTCTGTGGTGTAGTGGTAGCGCCTTGACTTAGTAATCATAAGTCCTAGGTTCGAGTCCCGGTCGGGGTAAAAAATGATTCATGTTTTCACATATGTAATGTGCTTATTTGATTATTTCATGGCCCGAATGAGATTGGGAATTGAATTAAATGCTAAAATGAAGCCACGAGTGAGGTTGGGGAATCTGTAATATGAACATTAGTGGCATTCAGTTAGAATGCGTTCATTCCTAAGTATAGCAGATATAAGCTATAAGGTTGGGTTCCTTTAACCTTCTGTGGTGTAGTGGTAGCGCCTTGACTTAGTAATCATAAGTCCTAGGTTCTAGTCCCGGTCGGGGTAAAAAATGATTCATGGTTTCACATATGTAATGTGCTTATTTGGTTATTTCATGGCCCGATATGAGATTGGGAATCGAATTAAATGCTAAAATGAAGCCACGAGTGAGGTTGGGGAATCTGTAATATGAACATAGTGGCATTCAGTTAGAATGCGTTCATTCCTAAGTATAGCAGATATAAGCTATAAGGTTGGGTTCCTTTTAACCTTCTGTGGTGTAGTGGTAGCGCCTTGACTTAGTAATCATAAGTCCTAGGTTCGAGTCCCGGTCGGGGTAAAAAATGATTCATGGTTTCACATATATAATGTGCTTATTGGTTATTTCATGGCCCGAATGAGATTGGGAATCGAATTAAATGCTAAAATGAAGCCACGAGTGAGGTTGGGGAATCTGTAATATGAACATAGTGGCATTCAGTTAGAATGCGTTCATTCCTAAATATAGCAGATATAAGCTATAAGGTTGGATTCCTTTTAACCTTCTGTGGTGTAGTGGTAGCGCCTTGACTTAGTAATCATAAGTCCTAGGTTCGAGTCCCGGTCGGG
>JAXCGZ010023640.1:0-22500 GCA_037179515.1 Halocaridina rubra
GTGTGGGTCAAGATTTATCCAATCTATCTCTTTATGATTAAAATCTCCCATAATCAAAATCCTTCATTTTTTCTCCCGTGCCATGTTAACAACTGAGTTTATGACTTCAATAGTACCTATATGACTTTCCTCATAAACTTCAAGCCTATTCTGGTTCCTTGGTGGGTTATATACAACAGTTTTTATAATGCTCTCTGACCCAGTATTTATGCGAGCAACAAGAAATTCCTTGAACTCACTTTCTATAGCCAAGTTTATTTCTTCAACTTGAATCCTTTCACTTATGAGCAGTGCTATCCCTCCACCAGTCCTCTCAGATCTTTCAACCCTTAATATTCTGAAGCCCTTAGGAAAAACTGTGACACTGTTTATGTCCTCACTCAATTTAGTCTCTGTAATTGCTACTATATCTGCCTTACTGTTGTGAATCCTATCTTTTAATTCTACTGCCTTACCAGCTAATCCATCAGCATTTGTGTATAACAATCTTAATTATGCCCCATTCCCTGATCTTCTGTCATTATCTTCTTTATCTCCCCTCTGTCTGCAAGAACTCTGAAATGAAAATTTTTCTTCTTTTCTTCATTTCTTTCCTCATTCAACCTTCTTGCCTCTTGCAACAAGTTTTGATCTTTCCCATCTCTTCCTATGTTCTGTATCGTCTAATGAACACTTCTTTGAATTCTTGAAGGTCTTTTAGACTTTTTTTCTCAACAATATTTTCCTACATGTTTCCCCTCTCTCAAAGGTTACTTTTGTTGGTCTCTGCTCTCCTTCCCTCGAATATTTACCTAGTTGGTGTATGTTTACAATATCCTCAGGACCACAAACTACTCCAAGCTTTCTTATCAGGTCTACAACCCTAGCTTTATTTTCTTCAAGTCTCCCCTGCCATGTTGGCTCCTGGGGTTCGCTTATGCCTGAGATTACCACTGTCTTCTCTTTATCAAGTGCCTGTTTGATGAGTGGATTTGCCCTTTCCATCACAACATCTTTCAATTTTTTTTATTACTGTCTCTTTATAGTCAACTGTTTGTATGTTTTCCAGTGCCACCACCTTTACAGCCTCTTTTCCTGCCACATTCCCCTTTAGTGCATCAGCAAAGGAAGTTTTCATGGCATCATTTTCCATATACAGCTCCTGGAACTCTTTCCTAAACTGTTCAATGTTTTCCTTAATCTGGATATTCCAAGCAGCAATCTCGTCTCTCTCAGAAGAGAGCAGTGAACTAACATCTAATTCCTTTTAGGTTGTCATTCAGCTGTTTGTTTTTATCTTCTTGTTTAGAAATTCTAGTTTCTAGTTCACTCTTTTCCCCTTCCAGCTTCTTTATTCTTTTTTCTATTTCCTTTCTCTCCTGCCCTTGTGCTTTATTTGCTTCCTCCAAAGATCTTATTTCCTCTCTTAGTGTTTCATTCTCTTTCATTTCTCCATCCATATTCTGAATTTTTTCATTAAGGCTTATAACCATTGCCTCTAAATCCTTGATTTTCTGTTTTAGTCTCCTAATAGCTACCCCTCCTCCCGACCCATGGGTGGGAGAGGTTTGGGACAGAGATGGCCTCATTTTTATGTTCTCCATCTCACAGAATATAGAAAGAAGAAGAGAAAGAGAAAAAAAGAGAGAAAAACTTTTATTTAAGCTTCACACAGAATTTTTATATCTCCATATAAGTGCTATTTAGTGACTCAATTTATCTCTTTTCTGGTAACACATCTTAATTTAAAAATTAGACTATGGTAATTTGAGGATAAAGAGAAAAAGAGAAAAAAATGCAACAAAACAAAAGTCAAACCTGAAGGAAAATTCGAATTTGTGTCTGAGGAGGCACCCACCTGTTGCTGCTATATATTCTTCCTAACTGATAAACTCACTTGCTAACCAAGATATGTTATCACAGGATTAGACTTTACATTTAACTCAATATATATACAAATTAAAAAAAATAAAAAAATAGACAGCTAAAAGAAAAGAAAAAATATGAAGAAAATAAGACAGCTGTACTACTTGGCAACTTAACTCAGTACTGTTGACAGGTGTATTTTTGGTATTTATTTAATTGTTCAATTATTTCGTGTTTCAAACTAGCTATCAAATTAATATAAATGGGAAGGATACTGATTTTAACAATATATGGAACACAGGATCAGGTGAACGGCTTAATAGCTCTCCCCAATTTACGCAAAAAATTAGGTAATGTGATGTGATGGCTTCACCTCTGGCAACTCTTCTAAGTCTCCTTCAAGGCATAACAGGGCAGCTTCTTTCTCTTTCCCCTCACGAAAATGTTCTCAATTTTTTCCTTTAATATTTGGACAGTCTCGTCATACAACAAATATAAGTTTTTTTTTACTAACAATACTCTGCAGGATTTCTTATTTAGGGAAATTATGTATGATTAACTCACTGTAGTCTTAGTCACTCAAAATCACAAGGAAAAGTTTAAGAGATACTGAATACTTGTGTACTGAATACCGTGTATGTGTGTGTGTGTGTATAAACAATGTAATGCACTCGCTTGGATCTGGTGAAAATAACTAGTGTGTATATGCTAGGCATTTATTAATGCAGAAAAAGCAACTAACCATGAAGTAGACAAGTCTTCCTATTGATAACCGATGAGCAAGTGTCGGCGACAGAATTCAAAAGATATGGAGAGCTGACCTTGATAAAAACAAAGGGAACAAGATGGAATAAAAAAAACAAGCACTTCAGGAAATTGAATATATATATATATATATATATATATATATATATATATATATATATATATATATATATATATATATATATATATATATATATATATATATATATATATCCGGTTCCGGTTTTACGAAATCAATTAAAAGGACCAAAATGGATTAAAAACAATCTGAAAGAAACAAAGAAACTGATACAAAAAATATCAATAAATGGCAGCATTGAATACATACACAAAATTTAAAGAAAGTGATAAGAAATAATAAATAGTAGCGTAAAATGTAAATAGTTAGAGATTATCAATGCTATATTACAGATAAATGGCGGCGATGAACATTTGAACTCTGATAGACATTGTCACGTTGAATATATTGATAAATGACAACGTTTTGATGCTCATCAAGAAACCAACGCCATATCTGAAAAATCTTATACAACTAAAATTATATAGTTAATAGTGTTACGTAGTGCTTGCTAATTTTCATACTGCTATAGTTTTAACAAGAATTTAATAAATTAAATTTACCAACTAACAACGCAAGTCTCTACTATAATATCATTAATACTAGCCTTGATAAGATGTGATGTTCCTGCCATTCAAAGAAACAGTCCTTATACAGGTCTGTGTCTATGGCATTATATATATATATATATATATATATATATATATATATATATATATATATATATATATATATATATATATATATATATATATATATATATATATATATATATATATATATATATATATATATATATATATATATATATATATATATATATATTTATATATATATATATATATATATATATATATATATATATATATATATATATATATATATATATATATATATATATATATATATATATATATATATATATATATATATATATATATATATATATATATATATATATATATATATAGAGAGAGAGAGAGAGAGAGAGAGAGAGAGAGAGAGTGTGTGTGTGTGTGTGTATGTGTGTGTGTGTGTACCTACCTAATTGTGCTTACGGGAAAGAGCCCAAAGCTCGTATCTTCCCGTCTCCTGATCGGTTCCAATTTATACTTAGTGATACTTATCATACCTGTCCTTAAAACTATGTATTGAGATAGCATTAACTACCTCCTCGCTTAGCCAATTCCAATTATCAACTACTCTTACACTGAAAAAGTATTTCCTTACATCCTGCAAAGAAGTTTTCTTACGAAGCTTCAAACTATGACCTCTAGTTCTAGAGCTAGCCATATCAAAATATCGATCCCTATCCACTCTATCATAACCATGAAAGAATTTAAAGACTGTCACCATATCCCCCCTCAATCTTCTAGCTTCGAGTGATGGTAAGTCTAATTTCCTCAGCCTCTCATCATAACTGAGATTGCGTATTTCTGGCACCAGTTTCGTGGCATGTCTTTGAACTTTTTCAAGCTTAGCTATGTGCTTTTTCAAGTGTGGATTCCAAAAGAGGGCTGCATATTCGAGTTTTGGCCTCACATAGATTACATAAATATTTCTGAAAAATTCCTTCTTTATGTGCATGCAGGCTACCCTTACATTTGATAAGAATGTATATGCTGCCCTTACTATGCCATTTATATGTATTTCTGCAGACAAATCTGCCAGTATGTTTACTCCTAGATCTGTGTGTGTGTGTGTGTGTGTGTGTGTGTGTGTGTGTGTGTTTCCTTAAATTGCGTGGCATGTCATATCTTGACTACGTAACTCGAGATTTCAGCACCTATAGATTATATATAATTAAGATCATGTGACTGCTCAACTCACATGATGCGAAAGGGTTTTACGAAATTATATGCAAAGAGTCACAAAGAGTCAAGACTCGATCTGCCCGACTCAGTTCATTTCGCCTTCTTTAAAATAATAACTCTACAAATTATTTGCTAGAGAATCGTGGCTTCTTGCGATCTAGTTCGCGTCGAATGCCCGACTGGGACCCCCATGGAGCGTCACACAACTAAACTTTTGATATTTCTATTTTCTCCATTCCTTTTATTTGAAGTGATTAGGTTATGAATATCTAAAACCTTAAAACAAATGTAAATCTTACTTTTACTTTGAAGGAGAGGAGTGTCTTTATTTTTCCCAAGTTTTTCTTCAGTTAACTTATTGTTATATAATTTCTTTAAGAAAATATCGGAATATAATTTTTTAAGGGGACCACTTCGACTGATAGCTTTCCCTAGTGTGCGAGTCAGTTTTATTATGAACTGATGATGATTATTATTATTAATCAAATAATCTCCATTCCTTTTCGCGAATCGAACCTATGAAATCTAGTCTAGTGCAACACAGCTTAGGCTACTGGACCACAGAGCTTAAGGTAGAGAAGGGAGATAACTTGAAGACATTTACAAAATGTGCATTTGCATTACATCATTATTATTATTATTATTATTATCATTATTATTATTATTATTATTATTATTATTATTATTATTATTTTTATTATTATTATTATTATTATTATTATTATTATTATTATTATTATTATTATTATTATTATTATTATTATTATTATTATTATTATTATTATTATTATTTTTATTATTATTATTATTATTATTATTATTATTATTATTATTATTATTATTATTATTATTATTATTGGGGTCATTGTGGCTGAGTGGTAAGGTACGAAATTTAGATACGTCAGGTCGAGGGTTTTCTGGCCTCCACGGTCTGAGGTTAGAAAAGGCATTCACGCAGAGCGACGGTCAAACTTGCCAAAACCATAGTCCTTCGCAAGAAAGCACCGTCCTAGTCCTTAGTGGAAAAGGGAGTTCTGTGAGGTAAACTGATTACATTATTATTATTATTATTATTATTATTATTATTATTATTATTATTAGTAGTAGTAGTAGTAGTAGTAGTAGTAGTAGTAGTAGTAGTAGTAGTAGTAGTAGTAGTAGTGGAATTTTTATTTTCATAATAATAATTATAATAATAATAATAATAATTATAATAGAAATAATAATAATAATAATAATAATAATAATAATAATAATAATAGATATTATTATTATTATTATTATTAATATTAGTAGTAGTAGTCTCCGTGGCAAAATGGTAGCGTCTGCGACTCTGAGGCGGCAGGTCGAGGGTTCGCGCCCAGTCACGGACTGAGTTTAGTAAGGGCATACACTCAGGGTAACGATTACATCTTCCAAAACAAGTCCTTCGTAAGAAGGCAACCGTCCTAGCCCTTAGTAGGAAAGGGAGTTCGTGACGTAAAACCGAACCAGTATTATTATTATTATTATTATTATTATTATGATTATGATTATTATTATTATTATTATTATTATTGGGGTCACTGTGGCTGAATGGTAAGGTTCGAGATTTAGATACGTCAGGTCGAGTGTTCGCTGACCGCCACGGTCTGAGGTTAGAAAAGGCATTCACGCAGAGCGACGGTCACACTTGCCAAAACCAAAGTCCTTCGCAAGAAAGCACCGTCCTAGCCCTTAGTGGAAAAGGGAGTTCTGTGAGGTAAACTGATCACATTATTATTATTATTATTATTATTATTATTATTATTATTATTATTATTATTATTATTATTATTATTATTATTATTATTATTGTTATTATTATTATTGTTTTTATTATTATTATTATTATCATTATTATTATTATTATTATTATTATTATTATTATTATTATTATTATTATTATTATTATTATTATTATTATTATAATTATTAGTATAATTATTATTATTATTATTATTATTATTATTATTACACAACATATTAATAAAGTAGAAATAGTGATTTCCCTTTTTGCACATTCATACTTGTCATATCTAATAAGTGTTTTAGATCGTTCGTTAGCGATATCCACCCCTGAGGGTGGCCGGACCTTGGTGGGCCCACAGGTGGGATCGTCTGAATCTAAACAAAAAACAAACATTTATTTCCATTTATGTACAATGGTTATTCTTATACAATCTAAAAGTAACTTATAAGTAGATATATAATTGAACTAAGAAGTAAGAGGGTAATACATACTGTTAAATTAAATAATGGTTTCCTAGAAAATAATAATACTGTAACAAAAATGTTAACAATAATGTTAATAATAAAGCAGTAGAGCTGGTATTGAAAGAAAGCTGTCTGATTATTAAGATCAGAGCAAACAAACAAAACAAACATTTATTTCCATTCTGTACAATGGTTATTCTAAAAGTAAAATTAGATTATAAGTAGACATGTAATTAAACTAATAAATAAGAGGGTAATACATATAGTTAAATTCAATGTAGCTTTCATAGAAAATAATAATGCTGTAATGAAATTGTTAACAATAATTTTAATAATAAAGTAGTAGTAATAACACTATATACAGTATTGTTATAATCGGCATCATTTCCATATTTGTTTTCATTACAATGAGAATAATTAGTTCTTAGCGAGCAGAAACTATTTGTCCAAAAGAAAACTATATAGTTTGCCTTTGAAAGCTGTGAAGAAGGATGCATTTTTAAGATGCTCTGGAATATTGTTCCAGAGTGTTGGCCCTTTGATAGTGATCATCTTTGAACCTGCTTCTGTGTTTGTTCTGTGAATAAAAAGCTCACTGCTCTGTCTAGTGTTGGTTCCCCAGCTAGGATAATGATGGTTCAAAATACAAAAACATAAATAGGATACGTGACCTTATTTTCTGTCCGCAGCCACCCAAGTTTATTGAGAGCTGTTGTGATGTGGTCATATTTTCTTATTCCTCCCAGGGTAACTCGAGCTGAAAAATTAATAAGCTTTTGTATTCTGTTTATCTGAGTCTTAGTTGTAGCTCCCCAAACAGTTGTGCAGTAATTAATGTGACTTAGGGCTAGAGATTCAACAACAGTTATTCGAGTGGTAGTCTCTAAATTGTCTTTTATACGTGATAAGTACATTAATGTTCCTGTAACCTTTTTGCATACTTTATCTATATGGGAATCAAACAACATGTAGTTATCAAAGTGAATTCCTAGATTTTTGACTGTTTTGCTAGGTGTGATACTATTGTCACAAAAATTAATTGTTGTGCTCTCTGGAATTTGTGCTATATAGAACCTTGAACCAATAAACATGCATTGTGTTTTACTTTCGTTAATTAACAGCCCAATTTCTTGAAAATAGGTTTTTATTTTTGACAGAGTGTTTTCTGCTCCTAAAGGTAGCTCTGGGATATTATTAATATCACCACTAAGGAGTAGTTAAGTGTCATCTGCATATTGTACGACTAGACAGTCAGAAATGAAAGAAGATAGATCATTTACGTAAATGGAGAAGAGGATAGCACCAAATACTGATCCATGTGGAACACCAAATGATACATTTTTTGGCATAGAGATAATGAGATAATGTTGTTAAGACGTATAGACTGTTTGCGATTAGATAGATACTCTCTAAACCAGCTCAGACCAGTATTTAGGTTAGTACATTTACTTAAAAGAATTTCATGGTTTACACTGTCGAAGGCTTTTGATAAGTCTAATAATACAAGCAGAAATATTTTTCTTCATATCTATATTATTATAGATACTATTCGTAACTTTGAGGAGTGCAGTTTCCGTCGAGAGTTTCGGTCTGAAACCATGTTGGTTAATAGATAATAGTCTATTTGACTCTAAATATGACATAAGTTGGAATGCAACAATTTTTTCTAATATTTTAGAGAAAATGGGTAGCAGGGAAATGGGACGAGAGTTTGTCACATCTTCTCTGTCCCCCTTTTTATGCAGAGGTATTACATGTGATATTTTCCAAGAGTCAGGAAACTTTTTAGTAACAATGGAAGTGTTCATAACCGTTAGAATATAAGATACAATCATGGGTAGAGCATCTTTGATGAACTGAAATAGCATACCATCTGGACCATAAGAGCCAGAGTTTCTTAGGCTCTTTATGGTAAGAATTAGGGTAGCACAATCGATAGGATTTATCTTGAAGTACTCTCTTGTGTTTACATTGGAAGAATTGTCATTTAAGCAATTACCCATATTCACTGAGTTGATGTTGTCTTGTGTTTTCTCATAGGTATTTTTGCCAACATTAGCAAAATCGTTATTAAAGTTTTCCACTTTGTCTTTCAAATCCATAATATTTTCATGACTTTCTGAGGTACTCTTTTCATTTGGTATCATGCTTCTTATCACTTTCCATGTTGCTGCTGTATCATGTCTAGAGTCATTATATTGTTTTTTGTAAAAGTCTTTTTTACTTATATTGATGAGAGATATGACACGTTTCTTTTCTGTTTTATAACGTTCTTGGAGAGTCATATCATATCTATTAATTATTAGCTCTTTTTGTACTTGATTTCTGATTTGCATTGCCTCTTTGATGTCATTAGCTAGCCATGGGGCTGAGGGGCGGGTTATTTTTCTTGTTACAATGGGTGCACAACTATCTTAGCATTCAAGGAAGATTTTTGTTAGAATCTCAACCTGCAACTCGACGTTATCTGTGTATTTAATTCTATTAAGTACATTTGTGTTGTTGATTAATATTCCACAAAAGATATCAGGGGAGTAATTTTTTAGACACCGGAATGTCTTGAAGAGAGGCATCCTTTTGGGCTTGTTTATGTTTAGCATAGCAATGTTCAGCTCGTGGTCTGCAATTGGGCAGGGAACTACGTCCCAATAGGGTATACTTTCCACTTTATTTGTTATTATCAGATCTATAAGAGTCCTAGAATTAGGGGTTATGCAGGTCGGTTTTGTCACTATTTGTGTTAACTTCACAGTGTTGATCATTGTGTTGTTGATTAATATTCCACAAAAGATATCAGGGGAGTAATTTTTTAGACACCGGAATGTCTTGAAGAGAGGCATCCTTTTGGGCTTGTTTATGTTTAGCATAGCAATGTTCAGCTCGTGGTCTGCAATTGGGCAGGGAACTACGTCCCAATAGGGTATACTTTCCACTTTATTTGTTATTATCAGATCTATAAGAGTCCTAGAATTAGGGGTTATGCAGGTCGGTTTTGTCACTATTTGTGTTAACTTCACAGTGTTGATCACCCTTTTCATTTTGTTATCTACTGAGAGCAAGTCATCATTAAAGTCACCAAGTATGTATATGGGTTTATGGCGCACACAGATATTTCTGAATGTTTTAGCAGATGATTTAATGAACTGGTAGGTGCTTTAGTGTGACGGTAAACACACCCTACAATGAAAGATGGAAGTTTCTGATACTGCACAGTAATCCATAAATCTTCGAGCTCTTCAGTTTTTTTCTAAACCTGTGGTTATTTCTGATGCACTAAGATAATATCTAACATAAATACAGACCCCACCCCCTTGGCCATGGTCATTGCGAAATATTTTAAACTCTGGGATATTCACATATTTATTTTCAGTTGTAGGAGTAAGCCAAGTTTCACTTACACAGAGAATGTCTATGTTGTAGTCTTTTGTTAGCATTATTATTTCCTCAAAATGAGCGAGCAGGGACTGAGCGTTCACATGTACTAATGTTACATTCTTACCATGTTTCATTAGGGTGGTATCCATAGTCATAGTTGTAGTTTGTTCTTGGGTTAGTCCATGACTTGTTTCGACTGTCTGATTCTGCTGGGAATTCATCATTGTAGCGTGTTCTGGGGTTAGCTCATGGATCCTGGTGTCTGTACCTGCCGTTAGATGGGTAACGCTGATTTGAGTATGTGCCATGGTATGATCGGGCCTTCCCAAAGTTTGTATGCCTAGGTGAGTGTCTAGGGTTGTAAGAGCCATCTCTCCTGGAGAAGTCTATTGTGCGTGGATGGCGATAAGAGAGGTTTGTATCGTGTCTCTATCTGGAATACGTCTGTAAAGATAATAGGGAACAGAGGTGTTCTGCTCAGAATTATTAGTCTCCTTCAATTTTTGGGGTGCCTTGTAGAGAGGAAGGGGAAAGTTGAGATAGGATAGGGTTGCAGAAGGGAGAGCTGATGGCACTGCATGCAGGCTTTTGAACCCCTAGAGGACAACCAGGAATATATAAAAATGAAAAATAAATCGATGAACAAAACACGGAAGAGAAAAATTAATAAAGAGAAGGGGTCTTGTTGAAGACCAGCAAGGACAAAGCTTCCTTTTGGAACAACACCAGCGTGTGTTGGGCTCATGCTGGAGAGGCTGAGGAACATGTTCTCAACCTCTTGAGCTCATGTCTTGACAAGGAGCATGAGTTGTTGCCTGGTTATATAGGAGGAGGGTACTGACTGATGATGTTCAGTAGGCTGTCCATGAAGTTCATTGTTGCTATTCTGATTATAGAGCTAGCAACATGAAGGGCATTGGGATCCAAGCTAGGTGTTACTGGGGCACTAGTCTTCTGTCGAATTTCAGGATAGATTTCACATTTGAGGATGTAGTGGAACAGTGGATGCGGTGAGCCTTCCTGACAGAAGGTGCATTCCTTAACGATATCTTCCACTATTTGCCAGGTGCACCTATAACCAAGTCTCAGACTATGCAAATTGACTGCTGTGCTTCTGCGGAGGCTCTTGGACAGGGTGCTGTGCTGGAGATTGTTGATGGCTTTGTGCCACCAGTTGGAGGGAGAACTGGTGTCAGTACACAAGTTGTGTCTCGTTAGTAAAAGGTTAAGGAGTGACCTGGAAGCTTTGGTTTGATCTGGAGAGTCCCAGGAGGCAGGGATTTTGAATCATTGCTCGAAGAGAGGCTTGTTTGGCAGCTTGGTCAGTCTCTTCATTTCCCTTGATGCCGACATGGCTGGGAATCCAAGAAAGAGTGAAGGCTTTTCCAATGCTGACTGCCCTGTGGTAAAGGTGAAGAATGCTGGTAATAATTCTCACATTATCTTTGAGGAGTGGCTTCTGGATGGCCTGTATGGCACCTTTAGAGTCGGTGAGAATAAGGGCATGGTCAGTTCCTTGCTGGGAGAAGAACAGAGGGCATTGACTATGGCAATCAGCTCAGTTTAGAGCGAGGAGCAGGAGTTCAACAACCTACAAGATTGGACTTGGTCTTCGGTGGTGAAGGTGGCCGCTGAGGCTCCAGTTTCTTGATTGACTGTGCCGTCATTGTAGAAGATATGGGAGTTTTGGCCTGTTCCAGCTCTGAATATTGCCTTGTATGTGTTTTTAAGGACAAGCGGGTTAACTGAGCTTTTGGGGTTGTCTGGCAGCTCGATATTTATGTCGAGCGGCTGGTCGTCCCATGGAGGAGGGCATCAGTAGTTAGGGAGCAGAGTGTCCTGGATCTTGGCTAGGATGTCTTCCTTGACTGGCAATGCTTGCAGGCCATCACAGACCTTGGCTGCCCAGGTTCTTGCAAGGAGGTCCGGGTGGTGATCGAGGGCTAGCTGGAAGTTGGAGCTGTTGAGACAGGGTCGTTGAGCCGTGGTGGCTTTAGCCACTGAGAGGCTTAATCTTTGTAAAAATCTAAGTTTAAGTGGCATGAGGTTGGGTTCCAGCTGAAGGTTTTCTCTCTTGGTCACATTGGGGCTCCTAGCATGATCCGCATGGTATTATTTTGTATTACTTTTATCTTGTCCCAATGTTGGTCTTTCAGTAGCCTCAGGGTGGGACATGCATATTCTACGAGGCTTCATATGGCTTGCACATAGAAGGTTCTAAGGAGACTGAAAGTTGCGCTGTCGAAATGGCCTGAGATCTTTCAAAGGAAGTTTGGACATTTGTCATGCAAGTGTAGTATTTCGGGTCTGAAGGTTAGTCGGCTATCGATGTATACACCCAGGTAGAGGTGCTTGGTAACCCAGTCCGGAGGCTTATTGCCTATGACCAGTATAATGTCCGGTCTCCATTGGTTGATTGGGAGCGCCTTGATTTTGAGGGCGTTTATCTTTAGTCCGAGGGAGCTGGAGGCTTTGCATATCTTGGTGAGGCAGCGCTGGGTCTTGTTTAAAGTCCTGTCGCCTCTTGTTACGAGGGCAAAGTTATCAGCATAATTGAAGATCTTAGCTCCAGGTGGTAGTGCAATGTCCATGATATTCTCTATGAGACAGTTGAAGAGGAAGGGGCTGAATTCCACTTTGGGGGGTCCAGTTTTCATGGACATTATAGGTGGAATACTGCCCTTGAACTTTGACTCGAGTGCTATGGTTTTGTAAGCTCAGTTTGTTCCAGGAGAGAAGGTTTCCTTTGATCTGCTTAGTGATCAGAGCAGAGAGTATAGCCGGTACATTAGCAGGTTCAAAAGCCTTCTCTAGATCAGCAAAAACGATGAATCCATGACAATAATTGATGAATGATAGTATGGAAGCTATGCATTCTGAGGTGCCTAGGCCTGGCTGGTAGGTGAACATATTTTTGTAGAATGGTGGGCACTTCCAACGAAGTCTGTTAAGCACCTTCTTTTCTGCTGTCTTGCTTGGGCAGCTTAAGAGGGAGATAGGGCATGGGTTATCCGGATCTTTTGGTTTAGGAAACTGGTCTGACTTTCTGAGTATATGTCTTCGTGATCAGAGAGAGTAGAGGAAGCTCCCCTTGGGACCCAATATTCTGAATCATCAAGTATGTGATTCTGTCTGCACCTGGGGCTGTCTTCTTGGAGCTCTTGCTCACTTTCTGCAGCTCAGTCAGAGTGAAGGGGGCATCTGCTTGATCATCGGTGTTGATGGTCTATTCTACTTCATCCCATCTTGCAGTGGTGAGACCCTGAAGAGTTGCTCTGCCTGCGATGGGGAGCTGGTTGGAGTTAGCCCTCTCCACAAACTTGGTGGAGAGTTCTTCAGCTACCCTGATGGAGTCCCTGTGAGGGATGGATCTAGGAGGTCCTCCTATAGTGAAGGAGTTGATATTCCTCCACATTTGGCCCACAGAGGTGTAAACATCTAGGATGGAACACCACACAAGCCATTTTTTCCTCTTAATTTCTCATGTCTCTTCATGGACATGTTCTTTGATTACCTAGAGAATACAGTAAGAGTCTTCAGTGTGAATGTTCCTGTGCATTTTTCGACGACGTTGAGCCAGTGATTGAGTTTTTGACTCTATCACAGTAGTACCACCTGTCACAATGATTAGCGTAATGTGGTTTGCAGAAGGGGATAGAGGAATCAGTTGCGGCTTGCAAGGCATTAACTAGCTCAGCCTCAGCTTGGTCAATATCTCCTGGTGGCATATAAGCTAAGTACCAATTTGCTGAAGTGCTCCTTGAATTGACCCCAATCGGCCCTCTTGAAATTTCATCGAGGAGGAGGAGAAGGGATTTGGAAGATTTCAGGAATTGGTAGCTTGAAGTGAATCCCATAGTGCTCACTTGTGACCAGGGGATGAACTCTCCAAGTGGCATCTTATTCTAGGAAGTTGGAGACGAAGGTGAGATCCAATATTCCACCTCTGTCGTGAGTTGGCTCAAGGTTCTTGAGCATAGTAATGTCTTCTTGGTTGTCCAGCAGATTCATAATGTGTCTGCCTGCTGCACTGGGGTGCTCATTCCTGACTCTAGGATGGTGCGCATTAAAGTAGTCTCCTATTACCAAGTCACGATGGCTGGTTAAATCAAAGAGGGCAGACAGGTCTAAGTCACCATTGTGCTGTCTATAGATGTTGTAAAGATCTATGTAGCTGCCCTGTAGTTTAATGTTGACAGCTAGGGCATGGGCACCTTTGCCACAAAAGACAGGCTGGGTGATTTCTTTGGCCAGCAAGTTTTTCTTGATAAAGGTGGCGCTGCCTCTATTCTCCCCCGGGGTCCAGTGCTGGTAGAATCCCTGGTATCCGGAAACTATAGGAGTGTTTTGATCCATACATGGGGTGTCTTGAACCATGATGACATCAATGCCTTCCAGATATTGGATATTTTGTCTCAAACCCTTGGCATTTCAGTGAAGAATCCCGATATTAGGCATCATGAAGATTTAAAAGGTGGAGGTGGAAGAAGCAGTGGCCTGTTGAGGCTGGCAGAGGTTCCTGGAGATGAGGGCTTGGGTAACGATGCTATGAGTAATTTCAGAGACTTGATTGAAGGCGTCTCTGGGAGAGGTGTTGGCAGTGAAGAGTCAAACAGCTGCTGGAATAGCCTGAGTAATGAGGCTGGTGATGTCTTTAACCGTGAAGAGGGTTTGAGGATTGGGAATGGATTGGAATGAGGAGCAGAGGAAGGTGTTTGGAGAGGCTGTTGAGAATAAGTGGGTTTACGAGTGCAAAGTCTGGGTTCTGGGACCTGGTGTGGTTAGGAGGTCTGTGATCGGTGGTAGCTGTAGTCTGAGTGTTGCAAGAGGTGGTGTTGTGTGTCTGAGTGTTGTGTGGGGTGGTGATGTTAGTGTGGGTGTTGTGTGGGGTGTCAGTGGGAGTGCGACTATTGCATGAGGAGGTGGTTGGAGTTGGTGTGGGAGTAGGAGCTGTAGGAGGCGTAGTCTGTTTGTCAGGGACCTTGCTAGTGTTGTGTGATGGGTGTTGGGTAGGGGGGTTGGGTTTGGGTGGGACAGGAGGGGATATATGCCAGGGATTGGAGGTGGGAGGAGGAGCAGGAGTGAAAGTAGAGGTGGTGCAGTTGGTGGCAGGAGCAGAGGAAGGGAGTATCTGAGGACTCCTCTTCAGCCTGTCAGGACAGCAATTATTCCCTGCATGGTGGCGGCTCCGGCAGTTAGGGCACTTGGGGACTGTCTCTTCATTGACCTTGTATTTAGTGAGGTATCGGTCGGTGGCATGCCTCCCACTGCAGATAGCACATCTCACTGGGAAATGGCCAAGCCGTTGACAGCGGAAACATCTCAAGGGTTCAGGGTTTTATTCCCAGAGATGGAATTTGCCCCAGATGCCAAGGTTCACTTGGGCAGTAGGTGAACTGCAGATCTGAACCAAAACTTGCTTTGAAGGGACGGTTTGACCTTCAATCTTGGAGAAGCAGCACGAGGCAGAGGTGATGTTTTAGGTGTTTAATTAACTTTATTTTAATAGCATAATTTCGATTTTATTTTTACAAGATATGTTATTTTTCTTTGCAATATATATATATATATATATATATATATATATATATATATATATATATATATATATATATATATATATATATATGAATAAATTTTTTAACTCAACCGGGACTTGAGCCTAGGACTGATATTTACTAAGTCAAGACGCTACCAACCACACCACAGAAGGTTAAAAGGAATCAGACCTTATAGCTTATATCTGATATACTTGGGAATGAGCGCATTCTATCTGAATGCCACTATGTTCATATTACAGATTCCCCAACCTCACTCATGGCTTCATTTTCGCATTTAATTCAACTCCCAATCTCATTCGGGACCAAGAATAACCAAATAAGCACATTATATATGTGAAAATATGAATCATTTCTTTAACCCGACCGAGACTAGAACCTAGGACTTATAATTACTAAGTCAAGGCGCTACCAACTACACCACAGAAGGTTAAAAGGAATCAGACCTTATAGTTTATATCTGCTATACTTAGGAATGAACGCATTCTATCTGAATGCCACTATGTTCATATTACAGATTCCCCAACCTCACTCGTGGCTTCATTTTCATATTTAATTCAACTCCCAATCTCATTTGGGACCAAGAATAACCAAATAAGCACATTACATATGTGAAAATATGAATCATTTTTTTAACCCTGCCGGGACTAGAACCTAGGACTTATAATTAATAAGTCAAGGTGCTACCAACTACACCACAGAAGGTTAAAAGGAATCAGACCTTATAGCTTATATCTGCTATACTTAGGAATGAACGCATTCTATCTGAATGCCACTATGTTCATATTACAGATTCCCCAACCTTACTCGTGGCTTCATTTTCGTATTTAATTCCACTCCCAATCTCATTCGGGACAAAGAATAACCAAATAAGTACATTACATAAGTGAAAACATGAATAATTTTTTTAACCCGACCGGGACTAGAACCTAGGACTTATAATTACTTAGTCAAGGCACTACCAACTACACCACAGAAGGTGATACATGATTCATGTTCTCACATATGTAATGTGCTTATTTGGTTATTCTTGGTCCCGAATGAGATTGGGAGTTGAATTAAATGCGAAAATGAAGCCACGAGTGAGGTTGGGGAATCGGTAATATGAACATATTGGCATTCAGATAGAATGCATTCATTCCTAAGTATAGCAGATATAAGCTTCTGTGGTGTAGTTGGTAGTGCCTTGACTTAGTAATTATAAGTCCTAGGTTCAAGTCCCGGTCGGGTTAAAAAAATGATTCATATATATATATATATATATATATATATATATATATATATATATATATATATATATATATATATATATATATATATGTGTGTGTGTGTGTGTGTGTGTGTGTGTGTGTGTGTGTGTGTGTGTGATTACCTAAGTGTGATTACCTAATTGTGTTTACGGGAAAGAGCCCAAAGCTCGTATCTTCCCGTCTCCTGATCGGTTCCATTTTATACTTAGTCATACTTATCATACCTGTCCTTAAAACTATGGATTGAGATAGCATTAACTACCTCCTCGCTTAGCCAATTCCAATTATCAACTACTCTTACACTGAAAAAGTATTTCCTTACATCCTGCGAAGAAGTTTTCTTACGAAGCTTCCAACTATCACCTCTAGTTCTAGAGCCAGCCATATCAAAATATCGATCCCTATCCACTCTATCATAACCATGAAGGAATTTAAAGACTGTGTGTGTGTGTGTGTGTGTGGTGTGTGTGTGTGTGTGTGTGTGTGTGTGTGTGTATTTGTGTGTGTACATGGTTACTTTCATTTACCGTATAGTATTCCTATAATTGAAATTGAAATTTACATCTTCAAGAGAGTAAAGAATTTTTTAGTGACCGTTTTTCAACATTCGAAGTCATAGGTCAAGGTCAGAATATCTAAAGTTAGAAAATGAAGCATAAATGATAAGCCTTTTTGGACTGCAGTTTTGTTTTTTAATGATTGGTACGAAACTTCTTTAACTTCTTTTAACCCTCTAATAGAGAAGAAAAGAATTATGGTTTGATGATAATACCAACGATAAGCATGATGAGATAATTTTAAGACATCATCTTATCGAGGAAATAATATCTCATAATATTTTCTAGCTTTTATTTGTTTTTTTACATATTATATTATTAAAATATTCACCGATTTAAGAGAACTAGACATTGTGCTTATTGAGGAATACGTTCCTTTTATCTAATATATTGCATTTCTTATATGATTTTATATTCGTTGATCAATAAATCTAATAGAATTAAGCTGTTTTTCGAGGACTTAAAATTTTTTTTCTATTAAGAATAAAATATTTTTGTAGATTTCGTTTCATATTATCTTCACCCTTAGTTACAGTTCTCTTTCTGTAGCTACATTTACACTGAATTTTCTGACGGATTCGTGACTAATCTCTTACTATCCCATCAGATCTGACAAGTCACAGAACGCTCCATCTCTTTTTCTGCTGATATAATTTCTCGTTTTCTTGTTGTCTGGCCACAATGAAGGTCAGTTTTTTTGCCCGTCCCGGTGTCACACTCAAAAGTAATTCAGTTAAGTTGTACGGTCATGTGCCATATCGGTCTGGCACTACTTTAAGTACCATTTCGTTATACAGGGTGTCCACAAAGTCTGGGTACATAGGAAATTTCACTATGCAGACCTATTCAATCGAGTTCATCTGAATTTTGCAAAGCGCATCAAATTATGCATTGAAAATTATGGAAATCATATTGAAAATATTATCTATTAACATTAGATTTAAATAAAATTGTTTTCTTTTAAAAGTATGTGTTAATCTACTGTGTACCCAGACTTCATCTGAGTACACAGGAGATTAACACATACTTTTAAAACAAAACAATTTTATTTAAATCTAATGTTAATAAATAATATTTTCAATATGATTTCCATTTTCAATGCATAATTTGATGCGCTTTACAAAATTCAGGTGAACTCGATTGAAAAGGTCTGCATAGTGAAATTTTCTATGTACCCAAACTTTGTGGACACCCTGTACTGTAGTATTGTAATAATACCATATCTGATTAATAGTGTAATAGCATCATATCTATGTAATACTGCAGTAATGCAATACCGTTGCAATAATGCAGTAATCATATATTGAGGTAGCAGTGCAGTGATACCATATTGGTATTAAAATGTAGTAATACTGTTTTGTTTTAATGTGTATAAATACCATGCAATTGTAATGGGGCAACGATACCATTTAGGTATTACTGCAGTATATATATATATATATATATATATATATATATATATATATATATATATATATATATATATATATATATATATATATATATATATATATATATATATATATATATATATATATATATTGCTACAATCCCAAACAACCTTGTTACCCCTTTTTAATTGCCAGTAGCTTTACTGTAACAATCAGCGTTCATTTCAACCAGTCAGCATTCACTTCACCTCGAATAGCCAATCATAATGATGTTCTGGACTTACTCTCGACCCTACCTTGGCAGACCATTTTAGTTCCAAGACCTCCCCCGTGTCCGAGGTTTTATATACCTGGTCAAGAACGCCGGCAGGTAGAGTACAGTTCCAATACAGCGATCTTAACCATGTACCAGGAGTATATTCCCCTTACTGGCGTTTGTCCACCTGAAGCTCCCTGGGTTGCGTTTGTATGTCATTATTGTTTTTTAGTTTATTGTTCTCCTCCCATGTTCCATTTCACTTTTTCGTATCAGTTAAAAGATATAATAATTATTAATTCCTTGTTGGTTTTTGTCTGTTTTGTTAATCTGTAGGTTTATATTTATTAATTTATATTTATTAAATTATTAATGTTTAGGTTTGTTTTTGTTAAACTGGAGGATTGTATATATTTGTCTTGTTTTTTTAATCTGTAAGTTTGTAAAATTTCAGATTGTAATTCCTATTGTATAAATTAAAATTGATATTACAATTGTTTTAAATTGTTCACCTTATTTTCATGCCCTTCACTATTTCGAGCCAACTTACTAGTCATTTAGCCATTGCCCCCGGTCATATATTGCCCTGGGTGTCGGGCATGAAAAACTTGAATTTGTTATTTACCAGTCAAACCTGGGTGTAATATATTGGCGACCTTGCCAGGATTCTTGCTCAAGGTAAAGTAGTTTACATTAACTTCTCCCTTGTTCCCGTATTGTTATAACAATTGTATTACGATTTCAAGAAAGTGAACAGTGAATTCTTGAGTTTTTATTTTTGTGAAACAATTTTTTGTCTGTCTTTTGTTATAAGAAGTACAGATCGTAACAAGTGTGTGATGATCGTTGGTCATTAGTGTATACTCGTTATCTTGCGTGATAGCCGCAACAGTAAACATTAATCTGAACGTAGGGTGACGGTAGTTCTCTATACAATCTTCCAAGACTCGTTAACTTTGTTACCCTAATTAATAACATGAATCGGTATGAAATGGCTCTTTAGGTTTTATCAAGAATCGTTGTGCTTTCTATTTTCAAGTGTCTTTATTTAAGTATCAGTATTCACTGTACTCTCACAAGTATCCAAGTTTCATAGTGCTCTACGCAAGTATCTGGATACGTATAATCCCATCTCTCATGCTAGTTTCTAGTATCTCTACCTAACAAGTCGTTAATACTCTAGTGTCGAAGTATTTGGGTATAGTAAGGCATAGATTCAGGGGGACGTGCTTGACTATCGCTACTGTATTTTCCCAGGGCTTCCTCGCTTCATTTTTTCTAAAGTTTTTATTATTAAACGTCATGGCTAGTAATGAATTTGATATATCATTTTTCTTGAAGTCTCCCTATTGGGATCAAGTAATTGACATTTGAAAATCCGATTGATTCAAGATTGCTGAACATTATAAAATTGCTCTTCCAACTCGCCCCTCAAAGGTAACTAAGAAATACGTTAAGGAACTTGTTTCGAAACACTTAATGAAACAAGGTGTTATTGAAGTAATTGCTGAATATGTTTCATTACCTGAGGATACCAAGGAAGATTCAGATCCAGACGAGATTCCTAAGTTAATGAAAATTAAAGTAGGTCGTAATGATACTGCTACTCCGAAAATTGACCCCTCTTCTTCGCTCGAGTTAGAGAAGTTTAGATTAGAACTTCAGTATAAAACGAGAAAAATGGAATTAGAAGCAGAAAGGGAATTAAAATTAGAAGTAGAAACGAGAAAATTAGAAGTAGAAAGGGAATCGAAATTAGAAGTAGAAACGAAAAATTAGATGTAGAAAGATAATTAGAATTGAAAGAGTTGGAACAGGTTGGTAAGCATAGACATAGAACTATCTATAAAGGAAAAAGAGGTATCTTACAACTATTCCACTGTTTCTTCTATGGTACCAATATCTGACGAAGGAGACATTGATGGGTACTTTAAATTGTTTGAGAAATCGCTAATAAACAAGATTGGCCAAAAGACGAGTAGATGAACTTTATAGGTCCTAAATTGTCTGGAAAGTCCGACAGTCTACAGTAGTTTGGATGTAACGGAAGACTATGATTTTGTTAAAACTCAAATACTTCAGAAATTTAGGAATATAACTAAATCTAAGTATCAAACCTATGTGGAATTTGCTACCGAGAAAATGCGACAGTTCAAAAAGTGGTTAGAATACTTAAATGTCACTACATATTCCGAACTCGTGAATGTAATAGTCTTGGAGGAATGGAAGAGTAAAATACCATTTCCTATATGTAAACATGTAGAGGAGGGCAATATAACAGAGCTTTTTAAGGTGGCAGAAATGGCAGATGCTCAAGCCTTACGGTTGGAATCTTGGAATGTGCGTGGGGTGGATTGTGGTGTTTTTGTAAAGTCTACCTCTCGTGATCCCCAAAGTAGATAGATTGATGGGCAGAGAGAAAGTAAGTCAAATTCTAACTAGCTAGTTTGTGCTTATTGTAAGAAAGTAGGACATACCATTGCACAGTGTAAACATCCAGGGTGCCAAGTTTCAAAAAAGGGTTTTACTGATACAAATTCCAATACTAAACCAGTTGCTTCTAATTTTTGCTCATCTCAGACCTGTATGTTCAAAGCATTTACTTTCACGGGTCATGTCGCGCTTAGCCCAAAGGGTCGGGCATTCACCGTAACTATTCTTAGATACTGGGGCTGCTCAGTCCATTTTAGTTCATGATGCTATTCCTAATCTGAGTCGTAAGTTAACAGGAGAGAAGGTTCTACTGTCAGATTTAACGTCTCATATGTCATATCATCTTGCACGAGTATATTTTGAGTGCCCACTGTTCAAGTCAAATGTAAAAGTAGCTGTCAAATATGGTAAATTGCTTGTTCAAGGAGTTCATCTATTATTGGGAAATGATCTCGCTGGAACTCTTACCGTACTTAATATTACTACTGTTGATAATCCTCTTCCAAGAGTTCTTGATGAATCCCCTGATCTTTTTCCTTCTTGTGCGGTAACAAGGGTTCCAGCTAAACTCGCTGTCTCTAAATCATCTAATACATTGTTATCCTTGCCTTCCCCTAAAGTTCAGGAGGATCTCCTGAACCAGCCATTGTCTAAAAAATAACTAATACAAGCACAGAGTTCTGATCCTTCATTGGCAGTGATGCGACATGTTGCTGTAGATACTAATGATAAAAGCATCCCAAAAAAAAATCAGTCTAATCAGGGTACGAATTTTAAAAGTAAAGGGCTAAACAGACGATCAATATTACTGACAGTATTTCCTGTACTGTCATTATTACTGTTGGTGTGTCCATCATATGGACGTAGTAGTTCACACCAATAGAATAGTGTCAGTATTTTTACTGACAGTAATAGTGATCGTCTGTACCCCCCTTTAAACTTTTCCGCAGATCTTAATTGAGT
>JAXCGZ010023640.1:30000-31409 GCA_037179515.1 Halocaridina rubra
TATATATATATATATATATATATATATATATATATATATATATATATATATATATATATATATATATATATATATATATATATATATATATATATATATATATATATATATATATATATATATATATATATATATATATATATATATATATATATATATATATATATATATATATATATATATATATATATATATATATATATATATATATATATATATATATATATATATATATATATATATATATATATATATATATATATATATATATATATATATATATATATATATATATATATATATATATATATATATATATATATATATATATATATATATATATATATATATATATATATATATATATATATATATATATATATATATATATATATATATATATATATATATATATATATATATATATATATATATATATATATATATATATATATATATATATATATATATATATATATATATATATATATATATATATATATATATATATATATATATATATATATATATATATATATATATATATATATATATATATATATATATATATATATATATATATATATATATATATATATATATATATATATATATATATATATATATATATATATATATATATATATATATATATATATATATATATATATATATATATATATATATATATATATATATATATATATATATATATATATATATATATATATATATATATATATATATATATATATATATATATATATATATATATATATATATATATATATATATATATATATATATATATATATATATATATATATATATATATATATATATATATATATATATATATATATATATATATATATATATATATATATATATATATATATATATATATATATATATATATATATATATATATATATATATATATATATATATATATATATATATATATATATATATATATATATATATATATATATATATATATATATATATATATATATATATATATATATATATATATATATATATATATATATATATATATATATATATATATATATATATATATATATATATATATATATATATATATATATATATATATATATATATATATATATATATATATATATATATATATATATATATATATATATATATATATATATATATATATATATATATATATATATATATATATATATATATATATATATATATATATATATATATATATATGCATATATATAGATATATATATATATATATATGCATATATATGTATATGTATATGCTATATATATATATATGCATATATATATTATATATATATATCATATATATATATATAAGCATATATAGATCTATATATATATATATATATTATATAT
>JAXCGZ010023641.1:12500-22500 GCA_037179515.1 Halocaridina rubra
CGAGGAGGTAGTTAATGCTATCTCAATCCATAGTTTTAAGGACAGGTATGATAAGTATCACAAAGTATAAAATGGAACCTATCAGGAGACGGGAAGATACGAGCTTTGGGCTCTTTCCCGTAAACACAATTAGGTAATCACAATTAGGTAATCACACACACACACACACACACACACACACACACACACACACACACACACAAACACACGCACAGTTCTTTTTTTTTTCTTAGATCCGCCTCCTGCTGTAACTCCACACTTGAAGATGTTTAAATCTGCCTTTTAAGTTTAGTCATTTTGCTTGAAGGTCTGCAATCAGATTTGTGACTAAAATACTCGTGTCTAGTTAAATGTGGGCAAGCTCATTTGTGTATTCAGGCTCTTTTTACAAAAGTATGCTAGTCTTCTAGCTCTTAAGTACACACACACACACACACACACACACACACACACACATACACACACACACACACACACACACACACACACACACACACACACACACACACACACACACACCTTGATGATAAAATTCGGAATATGGATGGAGAAATGAAAGAGAATGAAACACTCAGAGAACAAATAAGATCTTTGGAGGAAGTAAATAAAGCACAAGGGCAGGAGAGAAAGGAACTAGAAAAAAGAATAAAGAAGCTGGAAGGGGAAAAGAGTCAACTAGAATTTAGAATTTCTAAACAAGAAGATAAAAACAAACAGCTGAATGACAACCTAAAGGAATTAGATGTTAGTTCACTGCTCTCTTCTGAGAGAGATGAGATTGCTGCTTGGAATGTCCAGATTAAGGAAAACATTGAACAGTTCAGAAAAGAGTTCCAGGAGCTGAATATGGAAAATGATGCCATGAAAACGTCCTTTGCTGATGCACTAAAGGGGAATGTGGCAGTAAAAGAGGCTGTAAAGGTGGTGGCACTGGAAAACATACAAACAGTTGACTATAAAGAGACAGTAATCGAAAAAATGAAAGACGTTGTGATGGAAAGGGCAAACCCACTCATCAGACAGGCACTTGATAAGGAGAAGACAGTGGTAATCTCAGGCATAAGTGAATCCCAGGAGCCAACATGGCAGGGGAGACTTGAAGAAAATAAAGCTAGGGTTGTAGACCTGATAAGAAAGCTTGGAGTAGTATGTGGTCCTGAGGATAATGTAAACATACACCAACTAGGTAAATATTCGAGGGAAGGAAAGCCGAGACCAACAAAAGTAACCTTTGAGAGAGGGGAAACATGTAGGGAAATATTGTTGAGAAAAAAAAGTCTAAAAGACCTTCAAGAATGCAAAGAAGTGTTCATTAGACGATACAGAACACAGGAAGAGATGGGAAAGATCAAAAACTTGTTGCAAGAGGCAAGAAGGTTAAATGATGAAAGAAATGAAGAAGAGAAGAAAAATTTTCGTTACAGAATACTTCCAGACAAAGGGGAGATAAAGAAGATAATGACCGAAGATCAGGGGATGGGGCCTCATTAAGATTGTTATACACAAATGCTGATGGATTAGCTGGTAAGGCAGTAGAATTAAAAGATAGGATTCACAACAGTAAGGCAGATATAGTAGCAATTACAGAGACTAAGTTGAGTGAGGACATAAACAGTGTCACAGTTTTTCCTAAGGGCTTCAGAATACTAAGGGTTGAAAGTTCTGAGAGGACTGGTGGAGGGATAGCACTGCTCATAAGTGAGAGGATTCAAGTTGAAGAAATAAACTTGGCTATAGAAAGTGAGTTCAGGGAATTTCTTGTTGCTCGCATAAATACTGGGTCAGAGAGCATTATAATAACTGTTGTATACAACCCACCAAGGAACCAAAATAGGCTTGAAATTTATGAGGAAAGTCATATAGGTACTATTGAAGTCATAAACTCAGTTGTTAACATGGCACGGGAGAAAAAATGTAGGATTTTGATTATGGGAGACTTTAATCATAAAGAGATAGATTGGATAAATCTTGACCCACACAGTGGTGAGGACTCATTCGGGGCAAAATTCCTAGATTGCGTACAAGGGAATTTCCTACACCAAGATGTAATGGAACCAACAAGAGCCAGGGGTGGGGATGAGCCATCACTACTTGATCTAGTGTTCACAGATAATGTGTTGGATATTGAAAATATTGAGTATGAACCACCAATTGGAAAGAGTGACCACTGTGTGTTGTTGATGGAGTATATCATTGAAGATATTCTTCCTGAGAGTAGAGGCACTGAGGACATGAGGAGGAACTAGCCGAAAGGAGATTACATTAAAATGAATGAGCTTTTTGCAGTTATTGACTGGAGAACCTTATTTTACAACAAATCTGTACAAGAAATGTATGACATCTTTTGTGAGAAATATGGGAAGATAGTAGATTGCTGCATACCTGTCACCAAAGTAGGTGTAATTCATGCCAGAGAGAAATGGTTCGATAATGGGTGTAAAAGACCTAAGGAGTGGAGAGACAAATGCTGGAAAAGGTATAGGAGGAGAAAAAACATAAATGCCTGGCAAACCTACAAAAGAGCAAGAAATGACTACCTAAGCAAAAGGAGAGAGGCAGAGAGAGATTATGAGAGGGACATCACCAGGAAGGCTAAAGAAAATCCCAAGTTTTTCCACAGCTTTATCAGAGGAAAACTGAAGGTAAAAGAACAGGTTTTAAGGCTAAAGAGAGCAGATGGAAGCATCACTGAGACGGACGAAGAGATCTGCAAAGAATTGAACAAGGAGTTTCAGTCAGTATTTACAGTAGAAAATACCCCACCCCCTCAGATTGCAGTGATAGAAGCTCAAGGGCCGGTATTAGAGAACATCAACCTTACAGCCACAGAGGTATGCAAAGTGCTGATGGATTTAGATGTTCATAAAGCTACAGGTCCTGATGACATATCCCCTCATGTGCTTAAAAAATGCGCAAACACAATATCAGTGGCACTAAGTATCATATTTAAGGAGTCACTGGAGTCGGGGGAGATTCCAAGATGCTGGAAACAAGCAAATGTGATACCTATCTTCAAAAAGGGAAGGAGGGATATGGCTCTGAACTATAGACCAGTTTCCTTGACCAGCATAGTTTGCAAAGTTATGGAGAAACTACTAAGGAAACATATCTCTCTTCACTTGGAATCCTTCAACTTTTTGTCAGTGAGGCAACATGGCTTCAGAGAAGGTAGATCAACAGTAACAAACTTATTAGAATTTTATGATGAGGTAAGCCAAATCTTACAGGAAAGAGAGGGCTGGGCAGATTGCATATTCCTAGACTTCCAGAAAGCGTTTGACACTGTTCCACATGGGAGACTTATTAGGAAGCTGCACTCAATGTCTAGAATAGGTGGAAATGTTTTGGAATGGATAAAAACTTACTTAGAAGGAAGGGAACAGAGGGTTAGAGTAAGACACTCAGTGTCTGAATGGAGAAGAGTTAGTAGTGGAGTTCCACAGGGTTCAGTTTTAGGGCCACTTTTGTTCCTTGTATATGTAAATGACCTACCAGAGTCTGTAAATTCATTCATGAATATGTTTGCAGATGATGCAAAGATTGTGAAGAAAGTAAAAAACGAGAACAATGGTAGAGAACTTCAGGAGGATCTAAATAATCTGCATGAGTGGTCAGAAAAGTGGCTAATGAAATTCAATACCTCAAAATGTAAGGTAATGAGAATGGGTACAAGTGCAAGAAGGCCCAAGCTTGACTACTCGGTGGCTGGAGTACAACTTCAAGAGACAGAAAATGAGAGAGATCTAGGAGTAAACATACTGGCAGATTTGTCTCCAGAAATACATATAAATGGCGTAGTAAGGGCAGCATATGCATTCTTATCAAATGTAAGGGTAGCCTTCAGGCACATGGACAAGGAAATGTTCAGAAATATTTATGTAACCTATGTGAGGCCAAAACTCGAATATGCAGCCTCCTTTTGGAATCCGCACTTGAAAAAGCACATAGCTAAGCTTGAAAAAGTTCAAAGACATGCCACGAAACTGGTGCCAGAAATACGCAATCTCGGTTATGATGAGAGGCTGAGGGAATTAGACTTGCCATCACTCGAAGCTAGAAGAGTAAGGGGGGATATGGTGACAGTCTTTAAATTCCTTCATGGTTATGATAGAGTGGATAGGGATCGATATTTCGATATGGCTGGCTCTAGAACTAGAGGTCATAGTTTGAAGCTTCGTAAGAAAACTTCTTTGCAGGATGTAAGGAAATACTTTTTCAGTGTAAGAGTAGTTGATAATTGGAATTCGCTAAGCGAGGAGGTAGTTAATGCTATCTCAATCCATAGTTTTAAGGACAGGTACGATAAGTATCACTAAGTCTAAAATGGAACCGATCAGGAGACGGGAAGATACGAGCTTTGGGCTCTTTCCCGTAAACACAATTAGGTAATCACAATTAGGTAATCCACACACACACACACACACACACACACACACACACACACACACACACACACACACACACACACACACAAACACACGCACAGTTCTTTTTTTTTCTTAGATCCGCCTCCTGCTGTAACTCCACACTTGAAGAAGTTTAAATCTGCCTTTTAAGTTTAGTCATTTTGCTTAAAGGTCTGCAATCAGATTTGTGATTAAAATACTCGTGTCTAGTTAAATGTGGGCAAGCTCATTTGTGTAGTCAGGCTCTTTTTACAAAAGTATGCTAGTCTTCTAGCTCTTAAGCACACACACACACACACACACACACACACACACACACACACACACACACACACACACACATACACACACACACACACACACACACACACACACACACACACACACCTTGATGATAAAATTCGGAATATGGATGGAGAAATGAAAGAGAATGAAACACTTAGAGAACAAATAAGATCTTTGGAGGAAGCAAATAAAGCACAAGGGCAGGAGAGAAAGGAACTAGAAAAAAGAATAAAGAAGCTGGAAGGGGAAAAGAGTCAACTAGAATCTAGAATTTCTAAACAAGAAGATAAAAACAAACAGCTGAATGACAACCTAAAGGAATTAGATGTTAGTTCACTGCTCTCTTCTGAGAGAGACGAGATTGCTGCTTGGAATGTCCAGATTAAGGAAAACATTGAACAGTTCAGAAAAGAGTTCCAGGAGCTGAATATGGAAAATGATGCCATGAAAACGTCCTTTGCTGATGCACTAAAGGGGAATGTGGCAGTAAAAGAGGCTGTAAAGGTGGTGGCACTGGAAAACATACAAACAGTTGACTATAAAGAGACAGTAATCAAAAAAATGAAAGACGTTGTGATGGAAAGGGCAAACCCACTCATCAGACAGGCACTTGATAAGGAGAAGACAGTGGTAATCTCAGGCATAAGTGAATCCCAGGAGCCAACATGGCAGGGGAGACTTGAAGAAAATAAAGCTAGGGTTGTAGACCTGATAAGAAAGCTTGGAGTAGTATGTGGTCCTGAGGATATTGTAAACATACACCAACTAGGTAAATATTCGAGGGAAGGAAAGCTGAGACCAACAAAAGTAACCTTTGAGAGAGGGGAAACATGTAGGGAAATATTGTTGAGAAAAAAAAGTCTAAAAGACCTTCAAGAATGCAAAGAAGTGTTCATTAGACGATACAGAACACAGGAAGAGATGGGAAAGATCAAAAACTTGTTGCAAGAGGCAAGAAGGTTAAATGATGAAAGAAATGAAGAAGAGAAGAAAAATTTTCGTTACAGAATACTTCCAGACAAAGGGGAGATAAAGAAGATAATGACAGAAGATCAGGGGATGGGGCCTCATTAAGATTGTTATACACAAATGCTGATGGATTAGCTGGTAAGGCAGTAGAATTAAAAGATAGGATTCACAACAGTAAGGCAGATATAGTAGCAATTACAGAGACTAAGTTGAGTGAGGACATAAACAGTGTCACAGTTTTTCCTAAGGGCTTCAGAATACTAAGGGTTGAAAGATCTGAGAGGACTGGTGGAGGGATAGCACTGCTCATAAGTGAGAGGATTCAAGTTGAAGAAATAAACTTGGCTATAGAAAGTGAGTTCAGGGAATTTCTTGTTGCTCGCATAAATACTGGGTCAGAAAGCATTATAATAACTGTTGTATACAACCCACCAAGGAACCAAAATAGGCTTGAAATTTATGAGGAAAGTCATATAGGTACTATTGAAGTCATAAACTCAGTTGTTAACATGGCACGGGAGAAAAAATGTAGGATTTTGATTATGGGAGACTTTAATCATAAAGAGATAGATTGGATAAATCTTGACCCACACAGTGGTGAGGACTCATTCGGGGCAAGATTCCTAGATTGCGTACAAGGGAATTTCCTACACCAAGATGTAATGGAACCAACAAGAGCCAGGGGTGGGGATGAGCCATCACTACTTGATCTAGTGTTCACAGATAATGTGTTGGATATTGAAAATATTGAGTATGAACCACCAATTGGAAAGAGTGACCACTGTGTGTTGTTGATGGAGTATATCATTGAAGATATTCTTCCTGAGAGTAGAGGCACTGAGGACATGAGGAAGAACTATCCGAAAGGAGATTACATCAAAATGAATGAGCTTTTTGCAGTTATTGACTGGAGAACCTTATTTTACAACAAATCTGTACAAGAAATGTATGACATCTTTTGTGAGAAATATGGGAAGATAGTAGATTGCTGCATACCTGTCACCAAAGTAGGTGTAATTCATGCCAGAGAGAAATGGTTCGATAATGGGTGTAAAAGACCTAAGGAGTGGAGAGACAAATGCTGGAAAAGGTATAGGAGGAGAAAAAACATAAATGCCTGGCAAACCTACAAAAGAGCAAGAAATGACTACCTAAGTAAAAGAAGAGAGGCAGAGAGAGATTATGAGAGGGACATCACCAGGAAGGCTAAAGACAATCCCAAGTTTTTCCACAGCTTTATCAGAGGAAAACTGAAGGTAAAAGAACAGGTTTTAAGGCTAAAGAGAGCAGATGGAAGCATCACTGAGACGGACGAAGAGATCTGCAAAGAATTGAACAAGGAGTTTCAGTCAGTATTTACAGTAGAAAATACCCCACCCCCTCAGATTGCAGTGATAGAAGCTCAAGGGCCGGTATTAGAGAACATCAACCTTACAGCCACAGAGGTATGCAAAGCGCTGATGGATTTAGATGTTCATAAAGCTACAGGTCCTGATGACATATCCCCTCATGTGCTTAAAAAATGCGCAAACACAATATCAGTGGCACTAAGTATCATATTTAAGGAGTCACTGGAGTCGGGGGAGATTCCAAGATGCTGGAAACAAGCAAATGTGATACCTATCTTCAAAAAGGGAAGGAGGGATATGGCTCTGAACTATAGACCAGTTTCCTTGACCAGCATAGCTTGCAAAGTTATGGAGAAACTACTAAGGAAACATATCTCTCTTCACTTGGAATCCTTCAACTTTTTGTCAGTGAGGCAACATGGCTTCAGAGAAGGTAGATCAACAGTAACAAACTTATTAGAATTTTATAATGAGGTAAGCCAAATCTTACAGGAAAGAGAGGGCTGGGCAGATTGCATATTCCTAGACTTCCAGAAAGCGTTTGACACTGTTCCACATGGGAGACTTATTAGGAAGCTGCACTCAATGGCTAGAATAGGTGGAAATGTTTTGGAATGGATAAAAACTTACTTAGAAGGAAGGGAACAGAGGGTTAGAGTAAGACACTCAGTGTCTGAATGGAGAAGAGTTAGTAGTGGAGTTCCACAGGGTTCAGTTTTAGGGCCACTTTTGTTCCTTGTATATGTAAATGACCTACCAGAGTCTGTAAATTCATTCATGAATATGTTTGCACATGATGCAAAGATTGTGAAGAAAGTAAAAAACGAGAACAATGGTAGAGAACTTCAGGAGGATCTAAATAATCTGCATGAGTGGTCAGAAAAGTGGCTAATGAAATTCAATACCTCAAAATGTAAGGTAATGAGAATGGGTACAAGTGCAAGAAGGCCCAAGCTTGACTACTCGGTGGCTGGAGTACAACTTCAAGAGACAGAAAATGAGAGAGATCTAGGAGTAAACATACTGGCAGATTTGTCTCCAGAAATACATATAAATGGCGTAGTAAGGGCAGCATATGCATTCTTATCAAATGTAAGGGTAGCCTTCAGGCACATGGACAAGGAAATGTTCAGAAATATTTATGTAACCTATGTGAGGCCAAAACTCGAATATGCAGCCTCCTTTTGGAATCCGCACTTGAAAAAGCACATAGCTAAGCTTGAAAAAGTTCAAAGACATGCCACGAAACTGGTGCCAGAAATACGCAATCTCGGTTATGATGAGAGGCTGAGGGAATTAGACTTGCCATCACTCGAAGCTAGAAGAGTAAGGGGGGATATGGTGACAGTCTTTAAATTCCTTCATGGTTATGATAGAGTGGATAGGGATCGATATTTCGATATGGCTGGCTCTAGAACTAGAGGTCATAGTTTGAAGCTTCGTAAGAAAACTTCTTTGCAGGATGTAAGGAAATACTTTTTCAGTGTAAGAGTAGTTGATAATTGGAATTCGCTAAGCGAGGAGGTAGTTAATGCTATCTCAATCCATAGTTTTAAGGACAGGTACGATAAGTATCACTAAGTCTAAAATGGAACCGATCAGGAGACGGGAAGATACGAGCTTTGGGCTCTTTCCCGTAAACACAATTAGGTAATCACAATTAGGTAATCACACACACACACACACACAACAAACACACAGACACACATATGCGCGCACACACACACACATAACGAAATCTCAGTTATGATGAGAGGCTTAGGGAATTAGACTTACCATGACTCGAAGCTAGAAGATTGTAGGGGGGATATGGTGACAGTCTTTAAATTCTTCATGGTTTTGATTGAGTGGATACGGATCGATATTTTGATATGGCTGGCTCTAGAACTAGAGGTCATAGTTTGAAGGTTCGTAAGAAAACTTCTTTGCAGGATGTAAGGAAATACTTTTTCAGTGTAAGAGTAGTTGATTATTGGAATTGGCTAAGCGAGGAGGTAGTTAATGCTATCTCAATCCATAGTTTTATGGACAGGTACGATAAGTATCACTAAGTATAAAATGGAATCGATCAGAAGTCGGGAAGATACGAGCTTTGGGTTCTTTCCAGTATACTCAGTTAGGTAATTACAATTAGGTAATTACAGAGAGAGAGAGAGAGAGAGAGAGAGAGAGAGAGAGAGAGAGAGAGAGAGAGAGAGAGAGAGAGAGAGAGAGAGAGAGAGAGAGAGAGAGAGAGAGAGAGAGAGAGAGAGAGAGAGAGAGAGAGAGAATAATTTCGAAACACTGCTTTTGACATACAGGGTAATAGAAGCATTGCCTTTACGAAACTGCCAAAAAAAAAATCATAAATAAATGATTGTATTTTCATATGAAATATGGATATATTACCAATAAAAAGTCTAATATGAATATATTAGGGGTATGTATAATTGCTTTCTCTGTCAAATTTACTTCAAGATCTTATTGGACTTAGAGTCAAAGATAGTTTTCATGTAGTTGAATGAGATATTGCCTTCATACGAATGGATCTCATACATGAAATATCCAACAAAGAAAGAGCTGGATTTCTCATAATTAGATATGATTTGGGAAAATAAATGTAATTTTAATTTATCTAATTAAGTTTGTTTTTGATTGGATATAATTATTCCCCCTATAACATTTCAATATCAAATTATATTATTATTATATAACAAACACACACCAAGAAACAAGTGAATATTATAAACGGTTATGGTTATGACAATTTACGACAATTAAAAAAGATCCTTAGTACTATCGAGAGTATTTATCTACTACTCACCTTCAGATTCCTCTGCAGACGAGGAGTTTATAAATAGACTCGCAAGTACTTAGAATATCTTGATTTCTCTATATATCCTTACATAGCTATATATATATATATATATATATATATATATATATATATATATATATATATATATATATATATATATATATATATATATATATATATATATATATATATAT